>OLKM01003987.1:0-26805 GCA_900291075.1 Melanogrammus aeglefinus | reverse complement strand
CCTCGTCCAATGTGTGGTTTCAGCACAGCATCTGTACTGACCGGTGTGTGTATACCAGTGTGAGCAGACAGACTCCTTGAATATATGGAATATTGTGGCCAGATTTTATCTGTTGGTCTGCTCAGTCGTCTTACCACACCACCAGTGGCATCAAACTAACACAGGACCCATGGAGCTTTGGAAGGGACTTGTACACCTGCCATCTGCGAAGGAGGTCCAGTAAGTGGCAACAAGAACTTGTCCAGCCCAATGTCAAAATGCTCCCACTCAAAACTGGCACTGTACTTCAGAAGCTGCAAGTGACAAGACCGGGATCTGTGTGCCCGCAACACCTACTTCCCCGCTGTCTGACTTTGGCCTTTCCTCAGAGTAGATTAGGCGGGTAGGTGGCTTGGCTCACGGTCGCCCATGGGACATCAGACTTTTGGCCTGGCTGCTGCTCCACACATGAGGAAGTTTGTTTCCCCCTCCGCAGAGCTCCTCCGACACCTTCACCCCTCTCTTCACTCGGCTAAATGTCGTTTTCTTTGCCGCTGTGGACGACTTTCATTCACTGTTCCATGAGCAGTCCAGGAAATCAACGGGTTGCATGCTCCTTTGGCAGTGGTGTCTGCCGGTTATCTGCAGTGGTACCATGGCAATTCTGTGCAGCTACCAACTATAATTAAGGCACCTTTGAGGCACTGTTTTGGGGTGCCACTTTTGCCCGTTTAAACGTAAGGTACATTCAGACTGTTTGCTCTCTCAAATTTTTCTAACTTAGAAGGCGAGTCCAAGAGGGCTTTACAAGTTGATAACGCCTTGGCATTGCTTTTGGTTTCACTGCACTGGTACATTTGCTTCCTCAAAAACTGCTCCTTCCATTCCTGAAAAGGAATCTGCCGTTCGAAACACAACTGTGTCCGATTGCGGTCATCCTGACTGGGAGACTACTCAGGAATGTTTCTCTCCATCTTCACCAGCTTTTCCCAATGTCATGCCTATTCAGTTTGACATAGGTGTGCAGGGCTTTTGGTGTCATTCTGCATCCAAAGCTCCTCACTCAGATTTGCCCAGATTGCATGTGGAGGGTGGCACAATGTCCTGGGCGTGCAATATGTCGTCCTTGCTTACAACATAACTTTAGTGACCTCATCGTGGCCCACAAGATGGGAATCGCTACAGCGTCTGAAGGAGAAAACCACCATTACATTCTGTAATTAATGTCCTTTAGGCTTGAATTTTTGATCACAGCAATGTACGTCTGCTTACAAGAAGCTCTGTCTCTTAATATTTCAGTTTGCTTAATGTAATTATATGTATCAGATCCTTGCTTGTCGGTATATGTGTTGTTTAGTTCGTGTTAAATCAATATGAGTGATGATACCGCAAGCTTAGATCCTAGTTGTCATTGTGCTGACTGTAATTATACAGCTCTCTGTAGTCCTTCGAGCAGATGGTGATGACATATTGTGTCGGTCGTCTACTCTTGTAAGAGAATCTCGAGGTCTTAATGGTAATGTATGTTGTACACAATATGACGAGGATGTAGAGACAGATTTTGTTTGAATCCGTATTCAGGAGAGACGCATGAGATGCCCATAGCATTTCTCGCCAAATAAGGTTTGATTGATAGATAATATTATATACTCGGGTAACCATATAACAGTAAAAAAAAACATGAGAAAAGAAAATAAAGTGTGATGTTACCGAGGCTGTTAAAATCTTTTGGTCCAATAATCAGCCTATCATATGCCTATCAAACACCTTTGCATTTGGGCATGAATGAGGTACAATGTGCCCTCAGTATCCTAGCGCAAAACGTTTTAAGCGCACTAAAGGAGTTTTTTGCTCCCTAGTAAATTTCCCTACCGACACCCATGGCAAAGGCCGGAGATGCATTCTCCGTATTTAAAGTAAATTGTAGCGGCACATTTTTTTTCAAGTTTTTCAAAATTGTTACAATTTTGTTATTTTATTTACTGATATTGTGCGTAACTAACCACTTACTGGATAAACGGTACCTCCACTGTAACATTAGCCCATGCCCATCCCCACTACTCGTGTCAGCTCAAATTGATTGGAGCTCGTTGAGTTTTTCTCCCACGATGAGCTGTTAGTTTGCTAATGACGAGAGCAGCTTTTTTATCATATGCATTTCATTTCTTATCTAAAAACGAATGTATTTAAAACATAGTTTCAATTTGAGTAATTTCTGGTCAAACATTAAGTTTTACTAAAGAAATGTGTAATGTTGGGTGCTATATCTTACCTTTGGCAGATGAAGTTCGTTGCAGTTATTTGGGGTTCCTTCTTTTTCAAGAACAATCACCAGAAAGTAGGCTACAGATTGGTGAAATAACTATATCTCTCAAGTTTATTGTGGTGTTAAGTAATCCTGTCGCTCATTACTCCTCTTCAAAAACCTGCTCTCTACCAGCGGCTTCCAGCTGTGCACCCCGTTGTGCAGGTCAAAAGGGATTGGGGGACGATAGAGAGGTCACCAATAACTTGATGCCAGAGTTTCATAGAGACCCTGACCTTCACTGGCTATCCCAAAGTCCAGTTTCATGGTCTCCCCGAACCCCCCCCCCCACCCTGACCCACATGTCCAGTTGTTGTAATAAGAAGCTGGAGGAGAGCGTTCATCATTAGCGTGTTCATCAGTCAAATCACGTTCATTCCTGCATCCACATATGAGAGTGGTGTCGTGTGGAAATACATACCGTTCTTATTTTGTTTTTAGGACTTTGACATCATCTGTTCTTACCGGACAATCGGTGGCCTTCATACAAAATCCTTTTGGGATTCATTCATTCATATATCCCCTTATTTTATCACTTCACAATAGTTTAATAAACATTTACTAATTGGTACAATATTAATTTTGAAACAGCAGAAAAATCACCAAACGTAGGAACAAACAAAATGAGAGACTATGTATGACAACTTTTGAAGTTGACGGGGGGTGGTTACATTAACAAAACAACATAGCAAAATCAAGTTTTAATAATAACTTGTCACATGAGAGAATTCAAACGGGAATATATTTTAAACTATAGTGGCACAAACATTTCTTTTGACTGCACAAACCAGACAAACGTAGCACTAACGATAGAGACATTTTGACGGCGATTGGAACGTTTAGGGGTGCTGGGTTGCATAACAAGTGGTTCTGTTTACCATAACAAGAAGGGAAAATAAAGTTTTATTAATTACTTAAAAAGGTAAAGTATCAAAAAAAATATTATTTTAACAGCACAAACCAGCACTAACGTAGCACTAAACATAGAGACAATTTTGACGCGATTTGAAGATGGAGGGGGGGCTGAGTGACGTCACGTGGAGAAAAAATCAAACTGGAATACCTTTTAACTATAGTTGCACAAATATTTCTTTTGACTGCACAACCAGCACAAACGTAGCACTAAGGATAAAGACCATTTTGACGGCGATTTGAAGGAGGACGGGGGGCTGAGTGACGTCATGTGTGAGAAAATCAAATGGGACAAACTAAGAGAAACCATAATAGCGAAAACATTTCTTTTGACGGCACAAAACCAGCACAAACGTAGCACTAACGATTGGGACTATTTTGATGATATTTGGGCGTGAACGGGGGGCGGGGTGACGTCCATGCCAGAAATGCAATTTGAATTACTCAAAATCCTTACCAGCACAAACGATATTTTTTACGGCACAACCAGCACAAAACTAGCACAAACGAACAGCAGTGTTATTTTAATATTTTGAATGAGACGGGGGGCCAACTTCACACAGGTTTATTCGAGTTGTTCTGTGTTTGGGGTTAATGGGTTCGGGATATTTAATGGTTGTGTGTTCTGTTAACTTATTGTTCATTTCATTATTGTTATCATTTCATTGTTGTTGACACCGTCACTGGGAGAGAGGTCTCCGGTGGTTAGGTGTAAGCATGTGTTCATGTCATGTTTTTGGGCTATAAAAACCAACTCTCCGTTGTCGTGCGGTGTAAGGGGCGCGAGAGTTGAAATAGAGTAAACCTGGTCTTCTGTCTCTTCCTGACCGACACTACAATACTTTATTTTTACTTGATCCGCTGACCGCTTGGGAGCCATCGGAGTGCCTACATATTTTTTTTAGAAGAAAAGGGTTTATGGTAGGAATGTTCAGAATGCTTAACTGGAACTGGAATTTATAGGTATTCATGGCTCAAATATTAAGGATTCATGTTTTTGACGTGTTAACTAACGCATTTACGCGGTCAGTGATCCGCTTGCAGGCTTTGGTTCTCCGGGTTGCAGAGGCTTTAGCTTTTCCTTTTCTCTTGTGATAATGTCCTTCTCCTCGCATAGCTCTCCAGGAGTACCTGGAGTTCCATTTTCATTGAAAATAAGCGGGCCGTTTCGTCAATTTCGATCAGGGTTTCCATGATTCCCATACATCATGTGTTCTTTTTAGGTTTGGCTGGACGCGCACAACCTGGGTTAACCACTCCGAGTTGATTATTAAACTAATGCATAACCGCTGCTGTGGAACCGAAAACTCTGGTGTAGGTCGGCAACAGGGTCAATCAACCTAGAGTTTCAGCGTTAACTCAGTGTTTTGTTAAACCACTCCGTTCGTGGAACATCCCTCAGGTCGGAGCAGGTTTTGCGCAGGTTAAATTGAAAGATAACCCGGTTTTGGGTGTTTAAACCCGCGTTCACCGCAGCTTTCATGTGTCAATGGCATGCCCTGTTGATGAGAGAACTGCTGATATCGGAGCGATTAATAAGGCCACGGCTCGACATCTTGGCATATCGGATGACTTTTGCTGGAGAGATATAGATTAGATTCTCGCGCAAATCTTTAATATATTTAAATAGCCTTCTCCAGCACTACCAATCGACGACCACTCAGTTCACTCCAGACTATTTGCGTAGCCCTCCCGTTTTTTTGCAAATGGTAGTTTTATCTAGGCTATAAAGTTGGAGATGCTGAGCACATCTCAGTCCTTTCAGATGACACCATCCAAGATTTTTATTCGGGCCTCCTATATCATACAAAGAGCAATATTGTCTGAGTACTATGCCGAGAGGCACTTACAACATAAAGTATAAAATAGTCCTGTAACGAGTTCGGAAGGAGTGGGCGGAGACAGGGTTGGCGTTCTGCACTGGTTCGCTTTATTTGGCGCAAAGCGAACAACCGGACAGTCCAAATAATAAACAAAGGCTCTTCAACAAAAGGGTTCAACACTCGTTCGCCGGCTCTCTGCCGGTTTGCTGTGCTTCTCGCTGGTTCTGCAAGCACTCACGCTCTCTGGTTCCTTTCTCCCTACTGAAATGCAAAGCAGACACATAAATACACTCTTCCTGATTGGGTCTGATTGCGGACACCTGTCCGCAATCAGACCCAATCGCCCCAGCAGACCCGGTGCTCCCTACCCCCCCTACTGGCAGACGCCGCCCCCCTCCACAAGTCCTAACGGACTTACATCCACTGGAGAATGTTCGATCGTAGCCGGCGGCTTTATTACAAGCACAGATCAAGATGGATCATCTTGATCCGTGAAGTTGATGAATTGTCACTTTTCGGTTTTCTACCCAGTTACCAAAAAAATAAACATTTGGAAAATATGCGACGTGGCACGCACACGGTTTGCATGTGTTACTTCGAAGGCAAACAAAATCTAAAATAGGCCTACAAGAAAACACAAAAACCTACATTCAACCAGTGGGGTACCCTCGCATGGCCCCTGACTCTCTGAGGAGGTAGCTCTAGGTACCCTCTCCATGCCAGGGCACCCTGAATTTATGTTTATTTACAGCTCCTCCAACGGGGTCAAGACAATTTGAGGGCCAGATCCAGTCTGCCGACTGTCTTTTAACGATTGGCTTAAAAAAATGGCTTAGCCCATTTAAATTTAGACCAATACGATGGTGGTTACCAGTTACCAGTTTGTATGTTTTTATACTTTTTTTTTTACTTGATCCGCTGACCACTTGGGAAGCCATCGGAGTAGGCCTACATTTTTTTTTTAAGAAGAAAAGGGTTATGTGGTAGGAACGTTAAGAATGCTTAACTGGAACTGGAATTTATAGATTCATGGCTCAAATATTAAGGATGATGCTTTTGACGTGTAACTTACGCATTTACGCGGTCAGCGATCCGCTGCCAGGCTTTGGTTCTACGGGTTGCTTTAGCGTTCCCTTTTCTTGTGACAATGTCCTTCTCCTCGTCATAGCTCTCCAGGGGAACCAAGTTCCATTTAATTGAAATAAGCGGCCTGTTTCGCCATTTCGATCAGGGTTTCCATGATCCATACATCATCTCTTTTTAGGTTTGGCGTGGACGCGCACAACCCTGTGTTAACCAACCCCGATTTGATTGAACTAATGCATAACGGCTGCTGTGGAACCGAAAACTCTGGGTTAGGGTTAGGGTTAGGGCACAGGGTCAAAAACAATTTTGTTTTCCACAGATCCTCTCAGGTTAAACGGTATCCGCCGTAAGGGCTGAGCTACCGGCTGGATGTCGGGGTTGATGTAAAGACTGATTTGTTTGGTGTCAGCTTTCCTACACCCTGGAGGACGTCTGGATACTGTGATCGCATGGACTGTTTCAGGTCTTGCACTGCAGCTATGTCTGTGCCACAGGGTTAGTCGGCACAGGGTCAATCAACCTAGAGTTCAGCGTTAACTCAGCGCTTGTTAAACCTCCGTTCGTGGAACACCCCAAGGGTCAAAGTTACGTACCAATAATATAAATCTTGTGCCACCTTTTTATTGGGTGAACACCGGTCACATTGACCCACAGCACACTGTTCTCTTAAAGAGGCACTACACCATTGGGCTGCCGAGCCTCAGACGTTTATCAATCAATTACTTGCAGCATTTTTTAAAGTTAACATTTGATTGAAACATGTAAATAAGAAATAACAAAACTACACAAATGGCAGACCTCCACAGAAAACACAACAAAAATGGTCGATAAGGTCTGCCAGTGGCTTTGAAATCAGGAAAACTCTTTGACTATAAACCTAGCCAAAATCAAGCGCTTTACTGCATGATTTGTGTTATTACAATATAAATGTTAGAGCAATGTGTTGTTACAAATTAACTTCAAAATTGCCCAAATATGAAAGTTTAAAACCCTGATTGTGGGGGGTTTAATGTATTGTAACGTTCACCCCACAGTGGTGCAGCGTTGAATAAATAGGCGATGTCTGGTTTGCAATCCTGCTCTTTATTTAGCAAATCCAAAGTTTATCACTGTTGGCCGTGACCACTCGTACATTAAGCCGTAACAGTTTTTAATCCAACAACCCGTTGCTTCCGGACCCTCCCTCACGTTGTCTTCTCGCGAGACAATTCCCCATTAACCTCTATAGCTGCATAGGTTCAATAAACGGCCACGCTTCATACTGATGTCTTTTTGTGTATTTATTTTTCTTTTAAACGCTCTCTCTCTAAAACGGTAAACTTTGATAAACAGAAAAAAACACCGTGACAACCTAATAAACCTATAAACCTAATACCGAGTCCATCTTCTGAAACCCATGGGAGTCCGGGACTGGTTTTATATCTCTGATGACGCGTTTTCCCATAATTCCCTGGGATAGATATTTAAACAAACTCTTAACACAAAGCAATGACACAATATCTATTTTTAACAGTACAATTTAAATCATTTTTAACCAAAGAATAAAATCATGAATTCCACCAATAATAAATACATATTAAACAATTAATGTAAATACATATTTAAATCTCTGTAATGTCCAGACTGTCTCTGAGACAGTTACATCCAACCTAAAACTATCTTCACCGCGGTGCCACTCCACCACCTGACAAGTCCCCTCCCAATGACAGTCGAACTTGGGGCACCGTCCCTTCTTCCTGCGGGGGCGGTACACCCACACCAGCTCTCCAGCTTGGAAGTGTCTTCCCTTCGACCTTATGTCGTAGTTACTGTTATATCTGTACTGTTACTTTTACTTTCAGGATTAAACCTATGAATTTAACAGCGAATTAAATCAACCACTCCGAGACAGTTTCAACCGTGTGTGTCCTCTTTACTTATCCACTCTTCAACTGACGCATAGTCTTCCTGTGTGTCACATCAACACATTCCTGAGTGCAACAAATAATATGTTCCCACATTACTGCATGGTAATTCAGTATGACATCCCCCTTTTACTTGGATCAGAACTTAATGTCATCAGAAACCTAAATCAATAGCTGTTGTAATTAAAACTCGTAGCTCTGCTATTAATCAACTCATCTCTAGAAAAACTTCACATTGTAACTTATGTAAATGAACCTTTATCTGAAAATGATTTCTTATTCTTATTCTTAGAATTTTTTCCATTAACCATTGCATTTATCATCTCATCAATTATGTCTTTAACCATTCCTTAATCAGTGCATTAAATATTCACCAAGTTATCTATTTAAAACTGCAAACACCTCAGTTAACAAGAATGGTCAACTGTATTTCCATATAAGCAAATTCAGTAAGTCATTGCCACTGTATGAAATCGTCACAAAGTCTTTCAGTCTCTCGGGAGGGATCCTTTGCCTCTGAGGTCTCGAGACAGGTGTAGCATGTCCGTCGGGCACAGCTGGCACTGCGGGACTGCCGTGAGAGTTCATGGCCTGCTGTTGCACTGGGTAGTCTGGTGCGCTCGCGTCTTCCCGTTCGTGCTGGCTTGTGATGTACTTTTTCACGTAGGTTGTGTTCTGGCTGTATTGAGCCGTGACTGTATTGTATCTACAGTCACTTGGTTGCCGTGTTTGTGGATTACTGTGTGTGGTGTTTTGTTGAAGTTTGTGCTGACTTTGTCCACCTTTTCTTGTTTTAACAGCACAGTGTCTCCCACAGTCACATCAGAGTGCTCAGCTTTTCTCCGATCGTCTGCGTAAAGTTTGTACTGTCCTTTTTGTTCTCCATCTCGGTCTTGCAGTTCAAAGTCCATGAATGTTGGTGTAATCTCAGGCAGCTTCCCTCTCATCTTTCTGTTGAATAAGAGTTTGGCTGGACTTTTTCCTGTGGTGTTGTGCGCAATTCCCCGATACACTGTGACTTATCGCCTGAGTTCTTTCTGCCATTCCAATCGGCAATTGCGCGATTCTGATTCGTTTCATGAGTGAGCTGTTCTGGCGCTCGACTTTGCCGTTTGCTTGGGCCCATTTTGGTGTTGTTTTGAGATGTACAATTCCTTTCTCTGCACAGTAATCACGAAACTCGTCAGACTTGAACGGTGGCCCGTTGTCCGAGATTTTAGTGTCATTGGAAGTCCGTGTCGGCTGAACATGTTCTCGAGGCTGTCGATGACTTTGTCAGTTGTCGTAGAGGTAAGAACTTCATATTCATAATACTTGCTGTAATAGTCCACTGCGACTAGAATTGAATGTTTTGATGGTAACGGCTCAAGTAAATCAACAGCTAGAGCCTGCCATGGCCCTTCGGGAAGTGTAGTTGGTCTGAGTGGTTCAGGTGCGTCTGGGCGTGATGTGATCTGACACCCCTGGCATGATTTGCAGTATTTCTCTGCCGCCCTATCCATCCCTGGCCACCACACTTTAGTTCTGAGGTGCTGTTTTGTGCCCACTATGCCCAAATGTCCTTCATGCGCCAGCGTAAGCGCTCTTGAGCGTAGAGTGCTGGGAAGTACAATGCGCGTCCCCCTCAGAACTATGTATCCTGTTACGCACAGTTCAGCTGCAGCAGGTGCATATGGCATACATTTCTCAAAGTGTCCTGTCTTTATGGCCTCTCTTACCTCGTTCAGCTCCGGGTCGGTTTTTGAGGCTTCTTCCACCTCTCTCGCTGTCAGTCCGATGCCCTTGTCTGTCAGCAGTATTCCCATGAAGACCAAATGATCCATGTTGAACTCACATTTGTCTCCATTCAAGGTAAGTCCACACTGTTGTCGTCGCTTCATGACAGCATGCAAATGCTGATGATGTGTCTCTGGATCCGCAGCGTGAACAAAGATATTGTGCGAGATGTTTTCGACACCCTCTATTCCAGCGAGTGCCGAGGCGATTTCGCGTTGATATTGCTCGCTGGCCGAAGACACGCCAAAGATCAGCCGCTTGTATCTGTACACTCTGTTGTGTATGGCGAATGTTGTGATCTGACGGGAGGCTGGGGTTAGTTCTAACTGGTGGTAGCCCCATTTCAGGTCCAGTTTGCTGAAGACTTTGGATCCATTCATGCCCTGCAGGATTTCATCCACTGTTGGAATGGGATACCGCTCCCGTACGATGGCTTGGTTGGCCTGACGCATGTCTAAGCACAGTCTTATCTCTGAGTTTGCTTTCGGCACAACGACAACTTGGTTGACCCACGGGGTCGGTCCGCTGACCTCTTCTATAATGTCCATGTTTAACAGCTCTTTAATTTTGTTTTCCACAGATCCTCTCAGGTTAAACGGTATCCGCCGTAAGGGCTGAGCTACCGGCTGGATGTCGGGGTTGATGTAAAGACTGATTTGTTTGGTGTTCAGCTTTCCTACACCCTGGAGGACGTCTGGATACTGTGATCGCATGGACTGTTTCAGGTCTTGCACTGCAGCTATGTCTGTGCCAATTCGCAACACTCCCAATTTCGTGGCGGTGTCCCTGCCTACCAGTGACTCCCCATGTCCCTGAATGACTGTGAATTCAGCTTGCTCGCTAGCGTTTCCGACCGTTACCTCACATTTAAAAGCCCCCTTTACTGGTAGTGGCTGGTTGGAGGAGTTTGGGTATAGTTTCCTCTCTGACCCCACCAGATAAGACTGGCACTGGATTTTCTGCTTCTTTAACTTTTCCCATGTGCCCTCGTCCACTACGTTACATGTAGCCCCAGAGTCAATCAACATGTTCAGATGCACCCCTCCCAGGCACATATCTAAGCTGTTCTGCGCTGAGCCATCCTTAACCACAAAGGCGTATTCGGCTTGTTCTGTAACGTTATTGACTGTTTGTTTTTTAGACTTACACATTTTTGAAAAGTGGTCTTTCCCATCACATTTATGGCACTTTTTTCCTTGCCAAAGTGACCCGTGTTGCCACATCTGTAGCAACATTGCTCCAACTTACTTGTTTGCTGGCTTTGTTTTTTCTTGAATTTTTCGCTCCCGCGTTTTTGCCCTGTGATTCACTGTCTCAGTCTTTCCCGTTGCAGCTCCCTCATGCGACGGAGACATTTGTTGCTCCACCCGCTCACACAGCATCGCCACCTCCAAGGCACGTACAAGGGTGAGACCGTTACCTTCCTCGAGCAGCTTTCGTCGCATGTAGGTCGATGAGCATCTCGCCATCACCGCATCTCGTATCTGGTTGTCCATGTCCGCCCCAAATGCAGTCCCTTCCCGCTAGCCTTAGTCTCGTCACAAATTGCTGCACAGTCTCTGCATGCTGCTGTGTAACTGCGTGAAACTCTTGCCGCGCAAATGTAACATTTATCCTGGGCACAAAGTAGTCGTCCAGAGCTAACACTGCGTGTCCATAATCCGCTGGTTCCCCTGTATCAGGTAAAGTCAAGAAAATGTCGTGGACATCTGGTCCGGCATGATGCAAAAGTAATGCCCTCCTGAGTTGCAAGGTCGCTGCAGGTGTATCTTCGCCGACGATGAGTCCCTTACCGTCGGCATAGAGTTCGAAGGACGTTAGCCATCTCGTCCATCGCCGACCTAGCGTAGCTGGATCAGAGAGGCAGTCGAACAATGAAAGTTTTCCGCTTTTGTCCATCTTTTTTCTTTTTCCACGCGTAATCCCATCCTCGTCGCCAATGCTATATCTGTACTGTTAACTGTTACTTTCAGGATTAAACCTATGAACTTAACAGCGAATTAAATCAACCACTCCGAGAGTTTCAACCGTGTTTGTCCTCTTTACTTATCCACTCTTCAACTGACGCAGTCTTCCTGTGTGTCACATCAACACATTCCTGAGTGCAACAATAATGTTCCCACATTACTGCATGGTAATTCAGTATATGACAGTTCCTTTTTTGTTTCATGCCCGCTTTCTCCGGCTGGTCTCCGGCAAAGATATGTGCAGACTCCATCCGATCCTGGAGTCTCCTGGCATAGGCCTACTCCTTCCCCGGAGGAACAGCAGAATGTCTCCTGTTTCCCAAAGTGAAAGAAGAATTCTGAACGGCCGCCTATTTTACGATGTCATATAATGGCACTTCCGCTGCAGACATCCACGCACAGAAACATCCAGATACCGGAAATTGCAAAAATATGTCGATTTGCACTGCGCAAGTGCGAGTTGCACATTATGCAACAGCGCCCCCTGGGGTCACACGGCGGGTCGCAGAATTCGGTGTAACACCGGCCGTCCCCGCCGCCTCCGTTCCCGCCTCTGTGGAGGCTGAGGCTCAGATGGTCACATCCTAGGAAGTTTAAATAGAGCAGATCTATGTGATGTACGTTTAAGTAGAGCAGATCTATGTGATGTACGTTTAAGTAGAGCAGATCTATGAGATGGACGTTTAAGTAGAGCAGATCTATGAGATGGGGACGTTCTAGGATGTTTAAATAGCTGACGCCATTCATATTGAATTGGTTCTTAATATGTACATTGATATTTTTGTTGGTGTGTTTTATACTTTTTTTTTTTTAAATTTGAAGGTGCTGAAGCTGGGTGGCTTCACGTCATTCCAAGTCCAGACTCGCGTCGCTCCCTGAGGCTCCTTGCTCAGGTTCTGAGTTATGTTCTTAGTGTGTGGTCACATTGGAGGCCCGATATCTCAGTAATGAAAGAGCCTGTAAGAATATGGTGTTTAACACATCTTCAGTTGTAGGACAGTAGCAATAGGTTTTGTAGTTAAGGTTCGGCAATGATAGATTGAATCTTTATTTCTTTTCAAAAAGTCTTCAATAATAAAAATAAATATACAAATAAATTCACATTTATATAGCATACGAGATTGTTCATTTGAGTGCCTTAAAATGTTCTTATTTGCTGCACCTGTAAAAATGTTTGTTATTTAGAACATTAAAAATGTAATACAAAGCTGAGTTGGGTGATATCAGGTTTTTTTCCCAGCATCGGTAAACCGTTTTCATAGTCTCTCTGATTTCTCCCATGAGCTCAAAGGCAGTTATTATCCAACACTGTCCACAGATGGCTTCAACCACCCAAATTCGTCCTATTCACACATCACATTATTACTCTGAAGGCAACGGTGCAGACTCTTCCCGCCAGGGAGCGTAATAGGTCCTTGAACAAACCGTACATAAGGCAAGGCAACTATGAGGCCGACTCAAAGTGCTTCACATAGAAACATAGTCATACAATAAAATCAAATAACAAAAGAAAATTGGATTCAAATAAGTAAAATAAAATAAAGGCAAAGTTAAAAAAAACTTTTAGAAAGTGCTATGTATTTAAGAGTTAGCAGAAAGCGACAGCCAACAAAAGTCATCATTCTTGTTTTAAATGTGGTCAGAGTTGGGGCTAAGTCTTAAATCCTCGAGTTTATTCCAGCTATTAGTAACTAAATCCTGCTTTCCCATGTAACGGGTTTACTCTGAGGATAATTAACAGATTGGTCTCAGAAGATCTTAGTGGTCTAGAAGGTTTATGTAGTGGAAGCACATGTTATATACTTTGGCCCTAAACCATGTAGGGATTAATAGGTTGGCAGCATGATTTTTAAATCAATTATCTGACATACAGGGAGCTAATGCAACGATCTAAGAATTGGTGTAATATGTTCACATATTTAGTCATAAGCTTTGTCTATGCGAATAAAGTGGAATCTCTCCTGGTGATACTGCCCTGTGTCACATTGGTTCCCGGGCCTGCCAGAGCCAGAGAACTCCGCCACACAGACAACGATAGAGAAAGAGCATTTAACAGTTATGTTCGTGGTCTTCAAGCAAAACTCGGTTTGCTACGTAGTGGGGGCAAACATTTCCTCGTTTCCCTCATCCTCAAAGCTAGCCTCCCTCATCTTTCCCCTTTGGTGGATTCCCTGGTTCATTCCTTTCTCTAACCATTATATTGACCTTAACAGAATAATTATATTGTACGAGGAATATGGTGGCAAAGAACATCGGATGATCTTCTCAAGAAGCAAGAGCTCATCAGAAGACTCACCAAAGACTCAGTGTTTATCACACCTATCTCATTCATACAGCATAGAAGGCAAGGTAATGATTATAATGGTAATGATATAGTGTAGTCACATTCACCCTCACAAACGTTCAACACCCGGCCCTACTCATTCAAAACACATTGAACACATTGGAGAACCACCTACAGAACAGTGGATCTGGTGCTCCCTCAATGGACTGGACCCATCTCAATGTTGGCGTTCCTGTAGGCTGACATGGAGGTGGAGGGGGGCCCCAGACTGAGAGGGGTGGACTGGGAGGGGGCCCCAGACTGAGAGGGGTGGACTGGGAGGGGGGCCCCAGACTGAGAGGGGTGGACTGGTAGGGGGGCCCCAGACTGAGAGGGCTGGACTGGGAGGGGGCCCCCAGACTGAGAGGGGTGGACTGGGAGGGGGGCCCCAGACTGAGAGGGGTGGACTGGGAGGGGGACCCCAGACTGAGAGGGGTGGACTGGTAGGGGGGCCCCAGACTGAGAGGGCTGGACTGGGAGGGGGGCCCCAGACTGAGAGGGGTGGACTGGGAGGGGGGCCCCAGACTGAGAGGGGTGGACTGGTAGGGGGGCCCCAGACTGAGAGGGCTGGACTGGGAGGGGGGCCCCAGACTGAGAGGGGTGGACTGGGAGGGGGGCCCCAGACTGAGAGGGGTGGACTGGGAGGGGGGCCCCAGACTGAGAGGGGTGGACTGGGAGGGGGGCCCCAGACTGAGAGGGGTGGACTGGGAGGGGGGCCCCAGACTGAGAGGGGTGGACTGGGAGGGGGGCATCAGACTGAGAGGGGTGGACTGGGAGGGGGGCACCAGACTAAGAGGGGTGGACTGGGAGGGGGGCCCCAGACTGAGAGGGGGGCCCCAGACTAAGAGGGGTGGACTGGGAGGGGGGCATCATACTGAGAGGGCTGGACTGGGAGGGGGGCATCAGACTGAGAGGGGTGGACTGGGAGGGGGGCACCAGACTAAGAGGGGTGGACTGGGAGGGGGGCCCCAGACTGAGAGGGGGGCCCCAGACTAAGAGGGGTGGACTGGTAGGGGGGCCCCAGACTGAGAGGGGTGGACTGGGAGGGGGCCCCAGACTGAGAGGGGTGGACTGGGAGGGGGGCATCAGACTGAGAGGGGTGGACTGGGAGGGGGGCACCAGACTGAGAGGGGTGGACTGGGAGGGGGGGCACCAGACTGAGAGGGCTGGGACTGGGAGGGGGGCATCAGACTGAGAGGGTGGACTGGGAGGGGGGCACCAGACTAGAGAGGGTGGACTGGGAGGGGGGCCCCAGACTGAGAGGGGTGGACTGGGAGGGGGGCCCCAGACTGAGAGGGGTGGACTGGGAGGGGGGCATCAGACTGAGAGGGCTGGACTGGGAGGGGGGCCCCAGACTGAGAGGGGTGGACTGGGAGGGGGGCCCCAGACTGAGAGGGGTGGACTGGGAGGGGGGCCCCAGACTGAGAGGGGTGGACTGGGAGGGGGGCATCAGACTGAGAGAGGGCTGGACTGGGAGGGGGGCCCCAGACTGAGAGGGGTGGACTGGGAGGGGGGCATCAGACTGAGAGGGCTGGACTGGGAGGGGGGCCCCAGACTGAGAGGGGTTGATTGGGAGGGGGAGGGGAGACTCAGACTGAGAGGGACAGAGAACCTGTCCTCCGTCTGTCCTGAAGAGGACAGTCTGATCGTCCTCAGGATGTTGTGGGAGCAACACAGATCCATTATCTGTGGGGCTTGAGGGTGGGGCTGGACCCAGACTCTGGTCACCATCATCATCATCCATAGTTGCAGCATCATCTTGTTGGTCCCTGGTTGGTGCAGGAGAGTAAATCCCTGGAAGAGAAGGCAGCAGAGAGTCAGGACATACAGCCAGCAACACTCACTGAACACTGAGGCAGCCAGTTACTCTCAGGTGGGGATCAGGGTACCACTCTACCTGATAGACAGCAGTCTTGGCTCAACTCCTTGCTCAGGGTTTCCTTCAAAATAAAATAAGATCAAATGATTAACACGGTGCAAGTAATAAAATCGCTTAGTACAAGTTCACACATATTGTTGTATTCTGTGTCAACCCAGTAATAACACATACCTTTGCTGTCAAAGTCCATTCTATATAGTGAAACAAAACAGTCACATGTCAGGACAGCAGTCACTATCGTTTAGCACAACCATGAAACATGTTAATTTAATGTAACCATGAAACACGTTAGTTTAATGTAACCATGATACATGTTAGTTTAATGTAACCATGATACATGTTAGTTTAATGTAACCATGATACATGTTAGTTTAATGTAACCATGATACATGTTATTTTAATGTAACCATGAAACACGTTAGTTTAATGTAACCATGATACATGTTAGTTTAATGTAACCATGATACATGTTAATTTAATGTAACCATGATACATGTTAGTTTAATGTAACCATGATACATGTTAGTTTAATGTAACCATGATACATGTTAGTTTAATGTAACCATGATACATGTTAGTTTAATGTAACCATGATACATGTTAGTTTAATGTAACCATGATACATGTTAGTTTAATGTAACCATGATACATTGTTAATTTAATGTAACCATGATACATGTTAGTTTAATGTAACCATGATACATGTTAGTTTAATGTAACCATGATACATGTTAATTTAATGTAACCATGATACATGTTAGTTTAATGTAACCATGATACATGTTAGTTTAATGTAACCATGATACATGTTAATTTAATGTAACCATGATACATGTTAATTTAATGTAACCATGAAACACGTTAGTTTAATGTAACCATGATACATGTTAGTTTAATGTAACCATGATACATGTTAGTTTAATGTAACCATGATACATGTTAGTTTAATGTAACCATGATACATGTTAGTTTAATGTAACCATGATACATGTTAGTTTAATGTAACCATGATACATGTTAGTTTAATGTAACCATGATACATGTTAGTTTAATGTAACCATGATACATGTTAGTTTAATGTAACCATGAAACACGTTAGTTTAATGTAACCATGATACATGTTAGTTTAATGTAACCATGATACATGTTAGTTTAATGTAACCATGATACATGTTAGTTTAATGTATCACTTGCCTCTTTTATTCCTCATGTAAATAATGGCTATGATCATTAAAGCCATTACCAGTATGACTCCTATTACTATTCCTGCTCGTCCTGGGTGTGGACCATGTTCTCCACATTCAGAATCAGCTGAATCAGTTCCTGGTCTCATCAGTTTCAGTTCCACAGACTCACATCTGAAAGGAGAAGGACCAGACAACAGGTTTAGTTTGAGGGTGTGTAGTGTATATCCTATCCTGGGGGGAGGATAGCAGACTGGGGGTTTGGCTCCTGGTCCAAAGGGACTGATCCCCAATGTCCACATGATCTATCAGCAGGCCTTCAGCTAGGTTCTTGAGCGATGGCGTTTTTCCACTATACTCTACTGGCTCGGCCCGGTTCGGCTGGTTTGCACGTCCGTTACAACCGGGCTGCTCGCTTGGAGGCGTGTCTCTCAGTGATGACGCACTTGTCTTGAGTCAATGACGCAACAACAATAACACGGCTTGCCTTTCCCTTTTATATTATAGCCTACCATATATTCGGATGGATTAGTTTAAAATGCATTTAATATAGTCTGGATGTTTCAGACGAATCGACCCACGGATGATATCCACGATGATGAATTCAGTTGGACGTTCAATGTTCCCCCTCCTATGCTTCCTAATCTCAATGGCTCACTGAGAGCGGATTCATCTCATCTAGGGCGCCATCACACTTGGGCAGTGGTGTCGCTGCGCTGTCTCTACAAAGACAACGCAGCGATATGATCATGAGCAGTTGACTTCATACTTGAGAGAAAGTGTGCGAAATAGGGTTCGGGAGCGTGCAAAATATTCTAAAGAGGTCTAGACTCCGTGAGCCCTGCCTCTTCCAGTGAACCAAGAAAGCCCGCGCCGCGACGAACGGGGGATTTTTGATCAAAAACTCAACTTTCCTCTCGCACCAACGTGAACCGCGTCATGTCTATTGTGTAATGGAGTAGAAGGTCAAGTGGACTATGGGTCATCCAGCTCAGGTTGCGTAGCCGTGCACGTGTCGGCTCATTAGCATCTGTACCGTGGCCTGAGCACACCTCTCCCAAGTGCGCTCAGGCCACGGAATTGAAGTGGACCTGAATACGGTTGGCGTGCTCACAGTACACTAGCCACACGATCTAGACCTGAGCACGGTACAGGTGTGAAACAGACTTGGGCAAGGTACAGACGGCCTAGTGTGAGTGCGCCCCGAGTGCGCCCTCACACTAGGCTGTCTGTACCCTAACCCTGGAACCACGGAGCCGTCGCATTTGCAACAGAATGAAACCCAATAAACCACCAATGTGTGCAGGGTCCGGGAGGGTAAATTGGGGTTCTAGCTCAAACAGGTAATATAACTCGGGGACTGTAAACGCGCGGACCGTGCCGCGAGAAAGGCGTGCATAAAGCGGCTTATTACACGGCTCTATTGAATGCTGCTCTCTGATTGGTCCAGCGCTGCGTTCTGCGGTCTGTTATTTCTGTATAACGGACCGTCGTCATGTATAACAGACCGTTGCTAGGGACAGCGCTCTGATCCCTGGCAACATACTAGCCTTTTAAACTTAACTTTACCGACCAATCCATGTTTAACATGTCCCATTCACACTATCAAATTTCACCATCAATAGCAACGTCCAATTCAATATAAATAGCCTACTAAATAAAAACTTTACCGATCAATCCTTGTCACGTACACGTCCCATATCACAGGACAACAACGCCCAATTCAGTATAAATATGCTACTAAATAAAAACTTTACCGACGAATCCTTGTCGCTGCTGAATCATTGTGGGTTATTATCTATTGTTTATTATTTATTTCACTCGTAAAGCTGTGTAATAAGCGGGATAATGTATAGTTAGTCGGTTGTTATGGAGAAATAAACCCCGACAGGTTGTATGGAACCCCGAGGCGAAGCGGAGGGTTCCATACAACCTGTCGGGGTTTATTTCTCCATAACAACCTCCGAACTATACATTATCCCTTACCTATTTGGCAGTGTAAAAACGCTCAGTGAGAGAGGGCTGTTCCAAATAAGCAACAAAATCAGTAAAGTGTCAACTGTGTTCTCTGTGTTGTTCTACTAAGCAGCAGACGCATGATGGTGACGTTTTACGACGTGATGACGTACAAGACGCAACCGTAATCGGGCCAAGTTGAGATTGCCTAGTGTGAGCACAGGCCAGCGCACAGTGTGTCTCAAGTGAACATGCCTTCACACTTTTTCAATAAAAATTCAAACAATAAAAGTATACAGTTTATACCGTCCACCCCCAATGATAAATAAAGTATAAGATTCACTTACTTTGTGTGGTTCTGACAAGACGATGTGCCGTTTGAGAATGTACCATCAGCACAGTGAAGGCACTCTGTGTCTTTATCTGCTGTTCCTGGAGGAATACAAAGATGTTTTATTAGAGGACGATCATTCCCAAATGTGGTGTGAACATAACATTAGTTTAAAACATCAGGTAAAATATTGCAACTACCTCCACCAAAATTGTTTGGCGCAAGCTCCGGGGAAGAAGAAAACAGAGAATTGTAATTCAAAGGTGTTTCTATCATTCGACTCATTGTCAGACTGTTTGTATTTGATCATGGAATAACTTGGACACCAATACATTAAATGTTAAGAGGCTGAGCTGAATAGAATCAGGCGATGTTTAAAGCTATACTTTAAAGTTCAGGTCTCTTGTTAAATTGGTGTCTAAACATCAAGAAGACATCCTGAATAAATTAAAGTTTAAATGAAAAATGCAGTTATATAAAGTTGATAGTATATAAAGTATATATAGAACACCAACCTCTTTGACTGATGTATTGTCCAGGACTGCAAACCGTGTGTCTCTGAGCGGTCCCACATCCACCTCTGTTAGAGGCACTACAGAAGAAGCCATCCAGGACCTCACACACAGCATCTGATGTTGATGAACACGACTTCTTCACCTTCAGACCGAGACCTGTCAAGCACAACAGTTAACTACTACTACACAACTATTGATATGAACATGAACACCACCACTTCTCTGATATAAACATGAACCACACAGCTTCTGATATAAACATGAACAACACAACTTCTGATATAAACATGAACACAACGTTCCCATCAACACAACATATGGGGGTTACATGGTATTTAATGGGTTACATTTCCATTAAATACCTGCGTCACACTTTGTACAGGTAGAGCAATTCTTCTGTTCATTATAGCGTGCTTGGAAAGTACCATCGGGGCACCTTGAGCAATTTGTAATGCTTCTCTCTGTGCAGTCCTTTACAACAAGCCATCCTGTTGAAAAGAAAAGGTGGAATATGTAATTTAGTTTTGATTCATCCTAATTCATTTGTATTTCTTCGAATCAGATATTATTTTAATTCATAGATTTGACAACAGTTCATAAATGTGGTTCTTACCAGGCTGGCATGAAGGGCAACATTCTAATCCCACTCTGTATTCATTCAGGGGACAGGTTGCTGATACTATAGCAGACTGGCCGACGAAACACAATAATCCGAAATATATTGTTAAAATGAGGATCCCCATGCCGTGCAGTTTGACTCGATCTCTTCAAAGTCCGAAATATCTGGGGAGAGATCAAAAATAAATAAATACAGCAGTTAGAAAAGAAAAGTACTAACTTGCTTTAAAAGCACCATAAGCTCCATAAATTCTGACAACGGCTGATATATTTTGAGATCAGGACAACTCTGACTTTAGACATTCTCTAAAATGATAGTTAAAAAGCTTGATTCTAGGTGAGTGTATGGTCAGTGTAGCATCCCCGGCTAAATGATGGTCAAACTCTCAAACTGATGGTTCACAATGTTTTATTCCTTGGACCGTATTCACTGTAAACACACCGTAAGAGCTATGAAAAGAAAAAACAAAATACAGTTACCTTTACTCTTACTTGAAATTGCCTTTAACTGCCTTTATCACAATCATGTAAGTTGACCTTTTTTCTAATAAACTTATTGTACTCACAGGTTTCACTCTATGAATTTAAATAAATATTTTAACTGCTACGATTGATATTACAGTCATGAGGGAAAATTAACATTTTAACTGAAAGACAACCTCACATAGAGTGCAATATAAAACAATATTTGTTTTAGCATTTAAAACGGTTAAAAATTAGCATTTTTAACCGTTCGTTTTTAACCCAATAAACAGTTTTTAACCTTAGCAGACCTCATATAAAACAGACAAAATACTTCCTGTTGCATTACCAAAACAACCTACGAGTTAAGCTTGTAGCTTCATCTCACTTCAATACAGACCGACACGGCAGCTTGGCCGATGCTAATAGTAGCTACCGCTAACCACAATACGTTTTATGCATGAAAATATCAACGGCAACCAAACTCGAGCCGGACATAAATATGGCATGAAATGGTAACAAAACAAACCTTGTGCCCCTTATTAGCCAGGTGCTAGGGCGTTTCATGTGGGTTAGGCACACTTTGCTTGCTTTTAGCATTGAAGACACACTTTTCCTACTGCCGGTAAAGTCCGAAGCACCGGATGTGTACGAGGTCTCGGCGAGACGCTTTCAAAATAAAAGCACTGAATATCCGTCTGTTTAATATATAAAAAATAAAAGCCTGGCTTTAAAGAATGTTACTAGTAAACATAAAAACCCATTTATAAAAATACTATGCTCATATTAAAGGTCATTTACAGTCAGAGTTTCCTGATCTCAAATACATACTTTTTTCAGTTTGTTTATGGGGGTTATTGGTAGTGGTGCCGAGATGATGCCTCATGAAACGTCAAAGCCGAAATGGTTCGACCTCGAAGCGTCAAATGAGTACGCTAGGGACACCTAGTGGTGAATGAAAGTATAGAGTTTCCTTTGATGATGTGACGTTTGCTTCGTACAACATCAAAACATTTGAGAATTAAAGTCATTTCAGTGATACGTGTGAGTGTGCCGTTCATAGATATCTCCCCAGCTCATAGTAGAAAACAAATCATTTGACAAAGATTTTAAGTCATCCCGGGCAAAACAGAATGTCTTATCAACTACAGTAGCCTAATAATTGTAATAACAGAACTGCATGATGACTGAGAATGAGTGTGATTAATTACATAGCCTGTGTCTTCTTTTTGTAAAAATGTGCCAATTGGCTTTATGCACAGCTCCACGACTTCCTGAAATAAGCCAGCTCGTTTATTTCCTGTCTTACATTATTGGACCAACTGATTAATCCAGGTGTGTCTGACCTCACAACAATGGTCAGGCACACCTGGATTAATCAGTTGGTCCAATAATGTAAGACAGGAAATAAACGAGCTGGCTTATTTCAGGAAGTCGTGGAGCTGTGCATAAAGCCAATTGTGAACCAATATCGCGGAACAGCCCGTGACGAAGCCTCGAGTGTCACACGCTACGTCATTTCTCCCTACGTGAATCCCCAAACCATTCACTAGTTATTGGCGCGTCGTGTCAAGAGCACTTAAAAAAAACAATTAAGAGCACTTAAAGAAACCACCGGGCTCGAGCCGCTGGTTACTCTCTTTTGACAGCCAGACGGTCCCTGACGCCAGTGCACGGAGGTGTGGCCCCGTCTGGTAAAGACCGGAGAGGGGCGCACGGAGGCGTGGCCCCGTCTGGTTAAGATCGGTCCCTCTGCGGCCCCCGGACTTGGTGACCAGTGACACGGTCGGTGTTCTGCCAATTTATGCTACATTGCTACCTATCAAAATGTGCTGCCTACAGTCAGTACGTTTACATGCACAGCTTAATCCGATTATGCCCATAGTTCGACTATGCTCCTCAATTGGACAACTGCAAATTTTTCCGAGTATCCATGGCGGTGAGAAAATCGATTCATTGGCCGGGGCATTTCTTACCCCGGTACGATAGGTGGCGCTGTGCCCATTTCAACTAGTGGTAATAGAGCCACCGGTTGACCTCTTTACGTCACTAGCAACAACAAACTCAGGCAGCCGCAGCATTCGAGAAAGATGTTTTCAGTAGACAGCTGTCAGTTCACTTCGGGTCCATGTCATTTCTCCGACGCTCCATTGTTCCGACCTCTCGGTCGTATGCGGACTCCTCCGGCGGCGGAGCAGCGGGAGGAGTCCAGCCGGAGGAGTCCGCATACGACCGAGGACGGAACAATGGAGCGTTGGAGAAATGGACCCGAAGTGAACTGACAGCTGTCCCGCATACGGCAGCAATCCCTTTTTCCTCTACGTCGCGTTTCAATCTGGACTTCAGAGGTCAAAGCCAAAGTTCCTTTACCCCAATTCCTTCTCTCCCATGGCCGAGATAACCCTCACTACAAGTATTTACTTGTTGCTGAAGTACTAGAGAGTGGGAGAACCTGACGTAGTCTTTAAGATTCATAATATCAGAGAATATCCCCATACCCTGACAGCTTGGAATATTACTGTCAGGATGCGTCCCCCTAGCCTGGCTCCGCCCGCCCACCTACTTCCGGCCAAATTTCATTTTCCCTTCAGTAGTCAGTCTGGGCCTGGGGCTTGTTAGTAGGATTTTGCCCGAACAAATTTCTGTGTGACCAATCAGCGAACAGAGGGAGTGGCTGAGAACGATGACGTCAAGGTCGTGCAGCAGTTTCAGTTGTAGTCAGAGGAAGACCGTACCCGTACTTCCATGAGTATACTTAAAGGAAGTACACTTTCTGCACTATCCGTACTCACTGAGTACACTATTTTTTCAGATGTGAGTGCTGTTCCAAATCGAGTACTCTGTGGTGCACTTACCGGATATGACGATTGCGACAGCCGCAGCTGCAGGCGCTGTCACTTCGGTATCCATTAGTTTTTCGAGTTGAGCGCTCAGCCTGGCTCCGCCTCTTCCGCTACGTAGCTAAGATGGCTGCCGTTGAGTACGGAGAGTGTGGCTGTGTCTCAATTCAGGGGTTGCGTCCTTCGAAGGACGCGTCCTTCGAAGGTGTGGCCTTCGAAGGCCGCGAAGGCTGCATCGAAGGCCGAACGAGCGTTGTGGAATGGGACGGTCTAGCCTACGGAGCATTTCCGGATTGCGTAAAAAGCCGTTAACGCCCTTTTACCTTGCGTTGATTGACGTGCCGCTCTTTTTGCCGCTCCTGAACCCGAATTCGCGGGTTAACAGTTCAATAACAAACTCCATTAGCTTTCTCCCTGCCGCTCTTTTCAACAGAACACAAAACACAGAACACAGAACACAAGTATGGAACCAGAAATTTTGATTTTATGTTTTATTTTTTAACTTTTATTGGAGGAGGTGGAAAGAGTTCACCGCCGGAGCCGGTGGGTGATTTTTCTCCGTCTCCGAGAAGGAGAAGACCAAAGACTGGTAAAGCTGTGTAACTTTACTTTTAACCAGTAGTAATGTTCATTATTGTTATTATTATCAATAATAATAGTAATGTTAACATTAATGTCAGTTAGTTAGTTCACACCCGTTCTTATATGGCGTTAATGTCATTGAACTTTGACATTTTGACATCTGATAAATTATATATTTAAAACAGTTCAAAACCTTACTTTATAAAAAAAAGTTTTTTTGTCATTAATCAGCTAAAACAGGTTTAGTAACCTAAATAGATATATAACTGTTGGATAGATAGATAACGATAGATATATTTAAGCCCTTATCTATCCAAAGCTTCTCCACACTTAATATCCAGCTATTGTTCAACAGTTTTTCCTTCTATTTCTTTCCCTAAACCAGCCCAGACCCCTGTACTGCAGGATTAATATTACAGCTCCTGTCCTGGACCGTTTTTTCAATGGCCAGGAGACAAAGACAAGATTTTAGGCTGAGCAGGGAGGCCCTGGCAGTGCTTCTGGACCGTTTCTCCAGAATTGTCCTAATCACAGAGAGATGATTAATCCACAGAGAGAAAACAAGAGAAAAGATAAACATTATCAAATCATTGTTAATAGCCCATGTTAACAATAGCCCATTTGTAATATCTACATTTGACACCATCTTTGTAAAGATTACAGTTAAATTAGCACTCATCCTCTACTTTATCCTAACTTATGTTATAAATAAAACAAAACTATTGTTTCCTTACCCCCATGCCACACTGGCCGAGTATTTGCCCCTGTGAAAAGGGCCTCATTTCTCCCCTCATTCTCCCCCCTCAACTTTATAAATCGAGCAGTATGCTCCTTGCTCCCTAAACCAAATGTTAGAATTAGTTTTGTAATTTTTAACATTTGTATCGTTAGTTATTCGAGTGACTTGAAAGTTTGAAACCTATCAATACTTACATTTAAATGTAAAACTTGTCCCTGCCGCTTCAGATAACTCTTCGGTCGCCATAATCCAACGCGCAATGAATGTTGGGATACCGCAATGAATGTTGGGATATGTAAGGCCGCGAAGGATACATCCGATGTATCCTTCAAATCCGGGAAAAGAAGGCTGCATTTGTCGGCCGCATTTGAAGGAGCCTTCGAAATGGGACAGGCCTTGACGGGTCGCAGTGACGTAATCGCCCTTCGAATGCACCCTTCGAAGGATGCAACCCCTGAATTGAGACACAGCCTGTCCTTCGATCCACACTTCACGATTAGCCCGTTTTGAGTACGACATCCGGGTCTTTGAAGTGTACTTCTTTTTGCCGGATCTGAATTGGAACGTACTGTGTACTCAAATTTTGGCTAGTAAGTACGGACAGTACGGATATTGGAACACGGCACAGGAAAACAATGGAGAAGGATACGAAGAAGCTATTCGGTCTGTTGTGTGGATCGCGGCGAAACAGAATATCGATCAAAAGCCGGAGCAAGAACAAGCTTTGCTGAGTTTGTTGGTGGCCATGATGTTGTGGCGCTTCTCCCCACTGGGTTCTGGAAAAAGTTTGATTTTCCAAGCTGGCTCCGTTAGTGGTGAAGGAGCCGGTCCCGTCGCATGACATACGTCACGACCAAACGCCATGCGATTGGTTATGGCAGATCCAGAGTGGCACTGGGCAGATCCAATCATTTTAAAACTTCAACAGACACCCACCTCCAAGTGAGTGAACGTTTGTCAATTGGGCAGTTCCAGACCTTCTGTACAAATGAAATGAAGTACGACGGTCTGGTAGGACCAGGCTAGCGTCCCCCCTCTGTTCCATAGAAAAGGAGGCTCACGCATCTTTCAAATTCATACCGCTGACTTATTTCCCCACAACAGGTAAGTCCTGTGATTTTCAGGCTGATATCATTTAATATTGAACAGAGGGAGAACAGTATCTTTACAGACAGTATTATTACAAGCTGTCAGGATGGGTTCCCCCTGTTTTAAATGGTCAAATTTAGTGATATCAGCCTGAAAATCACAGGACTTATCTGTTGTGGGAAAAGTCAGCAGTATGAATTTGAAAGATATGTGAGCCTACCTTCATAGTGAAAAGAGGGGGAATAGTATCTGACAGTAGTATTCCAAGCTGTCACTTCTACAATACAATACAACATCTTCAGATAAAACTCGCTAAAAAAAGTCCATTTTGAACCTTAGCTCTCTCCAAAGTGCCTCTGTGGTACGAGCACAGCAGCTCGTGGGCGAGCTTTTTGTGAACGCGCGCTTCCTTGGACCTTCGGGTCATTTCGGACGGGGGCGGGACTAGGGGAAACGCATCTCGACGGGGAAACAGAGCTCGATCCGGGGCGGGACTAGGGGAAGCACATCTCGACGGGGAAACAGAGCTCCATAG
>OLKM01003986.1:0-26806 GCA_900291075.1 Melanogrammus aeglefinus | reverse complement strand
TACAGGTATGACAGCCAGAAAATCCTTGCTGGTTTGTAGGTGAACAAATACTAATTTCCACGCTATTGCAAAATAATTCTCAAAAACAAATCAGACCGATGTGATTTCTGGGATTTTTTTTTTTTATGGACAAGACGGCACACCCTGTGCAGGGGGCTGCCAGCGCCCACCTGTGGCCACGACCGGAGGGCGGAGAACCAGCAGCTGTCCACGCGTTCCCCTGGTGGAAGGACACGGTTAGGCTGCCGAAGTTCCGGGGTACGCAGCTACGAGCCATACGTTGACCCAGTTGCTACGGAGTGGCCACACACGGCTGGGGTGCGAGAGCGAGCGTTGTCACTTGCCGCGGCGTCGGAGGGACGGCATGCACGGTGCTAGCTTGCATCTGGACCAAGTGGACCAGCGAGACCTTCAGGCCTGATCCGAGCACTCGGCAGAGGCGGTTCCGTGAACGCATCTCTGCAACCAGAGCATGCAGTTGTTGGCCTTCTCACGCCTGCAGGGAGGATCGAGAGCTCCGGGTCTACGCTGCGACTATCTAGCTCTTGACCTCGACGCTAACCTGAATTCCTCCGCGGCTACAGGGAGGCCCTGGCGCGCCACCCTTCTTGCGGGGACTCGCAGCCCGGAGTGTCTGGGGCCACATTCACCTCAACCGACCCAGACCCTCGATGCGCGCGTCAGCATAGGTCCCAACGGGCCGAAGTGGAGCTCCTCCCGCCGTCGCGGTGGCGCATCCCGCCCCGGACGCGGCTGGCGTGCAAGCCTCCCCCCCGCAAAGAACGGGGGTCCAAGTCCACGGCAAGCGGCCAGGGCCCGATCCGGCTACGCCTACCCATCCAGGCTGGCGTCGCAGCCTGGGAGGTTGATGACTGCGGTGGACGGGGCACGCGTGCACCATTCTCTGTCGCAGCCACCACGGCGTCGGCCGTCGGCAAGGCAGCCGATGGCGGGTCGCGGAGGATGGGGCCCCGAACGGCGCTCCAGAGGGCCCCACAGCGGAGCCGGTGGCGGCCCCGATAGGGGTCCCGACCACCCCCCAGGACCTCCCACAGACTGGGAGTACAGGCGTTCCCAACCAGGCGCGGAAAGGCCTCGCCGAACGGCGGCCGCCATGCAGGCGCGCCGGCCCCTCTGACACTCGGACTCGTGCAATTTGGTATTCGGGGTCGTCGAATGTCTGACCCCTAAGGTCGGGACTGTGTGCGCCGACCACCGGTTGGGCGCCATGCTTCCGGAGCGAGGGGTCTGGGAAGCTGGGGTTGTCATTGACAAAACACGGGTTTAATAAGTTATTTGTTAGGGCTAAGTGGGGTAATGGAGATCACGGGAATGTTTTATGGTTGTGTGCTCTGTTAAGTGGACTATTAACAACTATTGTTCATATTCATTGTTTGCTTCGAACAGCCCGCCACTGGGAGTCCGACGTCGCCGATGTTAGGTGTGCCGTGTATCCTGCACCTGTTTTTTGGTTTTAAATAAAGCAGCTCTCCGGAGTCGGGCGCGTGTGTTTGCGGGATGCACGAGACGTTGACCGTCACTGCGTACTTGGGCTCCTGTCTCTGTCTTTCCCCGCACTGCCGCCACATATATGTCATTTGGAACGGAACCCTGTAACAGATAGGCTGTACAAAATTGCTCAACAATCGACATTTCGAAATGTTCGTTTTCGAAAAAAATCAGCGAATTCCCGCAACTATTCGAAAATCTGCCGTTGCCCTACCTTTTACCGCAGTTGCCGTCAATATGTCACGATAATCGACAAAACGCATCGGTCACATGAGTGGGATCCTATAATAATTCATCCTAATAAACAGCCAGTAACGTGGGAGGCCTAAATCATGAACACCCCACTTGCTATGGCTTGACATTTCACCACCACACTGCAAGCGCGCAAACTATCACGTAATCTGAAAGAAGACCCGCTTCTAGTATGCCTAGTGGGTAACTTTCCTGCTTTGGCTACCACTTTATTCGAGAAGCGCCTATTAAAATCGATAAAGAAAAAAAAATGTCATGTCGCCTACTTTCCACCATGTCAAGCGGCAAGGCCACACTTACGCACCGTTCGGATTCATTGAAAAAAAAAGCTGTCCTTCGGGACTTTTGCGCAGAACTCCACGCCGCGTGCCCGTGACAGATTTGCCCGCAGTGCTGGTTGTCGAGTGCGATAGGCCAACAACTTTGCAACAGCTTGCAGAAATAACCTTATGCCTTGGCTCAACAATTTTTCCCCGCGCCTGCGTCCCAAACAGCCAATAAAACCTCCACACGGCCCTTGTAAGGAGTTGCGAGGGTTATGAGCTCCTCTCCCGACTCGATGCCAAGCCGCGACGCTGTCTGTATTGCCAGCCAATTTTTCATCTGATTAACGTTTATTCAACAAATCAATCATGAACAGTTACGCCTTTCTCTTGGTTTCCTTGCCGTTCCTGTGATGGTTACACACTTTCCCGGGACTGTGTCGTATGCGTATAGGAAGACAGTCACTGCTTACAGTCATCAATACACGTCAAGCTTCCCCGCCGCAATGCACCGTACAGTAGTACCACAGATTACGCGTAGGCCTGCAGTAAGCCTATCAATTACTTTTGTACAGTATGTGTTTTGTTGCCGCTTCGTGAGAGTGCTTGGTGGCGTGCCTGTTCTGTCTCGCATTTTCCGTTACTTTAATAACGAGGGAGCTCTGCACCCAGCCCGAGCGCCGTATTCGGGGCATCGAGAGTTGCGCACTCGAAGTAATTTTCGACTTCGACTGTCTCGTCTTTCTCGGATACAGTTCGCCGCATATAGAAGCTCAATGTTCGCTGAACCAGCTCTAGTAACCAAGGCTCAACTCGCTCGGTGAAACGGGAATCTTGTGCGCATAATACTGAAATTCTGCGTGTTTCCTGATAATCACCCCACGGATTGAGTGTAACATCGTCCAGAAGTCATGTCACACGAATCCTGTGAGACCAAGGCAATTGATGGTACACTTCATGCTCTACGGCAACCATCGTAGCGAAGAGGGCGAGCCCAGGCTGAACCACGTCGCTGGCATTTTCTTTTAATAGGTCCATGCATTTTCCCACATAGCCTGCATTAATGGAGTCATTTTGTAGTTTTAATAGCTTTTTATAACTACTATGTGTAAAGAGTTCACTGTTCAAGCGGGAATGTTTATTGCGGGGGAGGAGCCGCGGCCGAAGATTTTGCATCGTAGTTTCGGTTAGTTCACCCACAGAGTAGTCGAGACCATATGGGGAGTGGCACTGTTAACGCCTATGGCTAGACAGTCATCCATTTTTCCACTGTGTTTTATTCAAGGTGTCCTAGTAGCGTAGCCTATAATTATAGTCTACTGTATTGACTGCTTCTCAGCTCATAACTATTCAATAGGCCAAAATATTAAGTTTGCATTTGTTTTATTGTGTGTTTAACCAAACATATTAAGTAGGCCTACAGGTTCCTATACATTTTAAATCTGATCCATGTCATAAAACCTTCTATAACCGACATGATCCGTGGTATCATGGTTACAGGCCAAGGTTTTTCCGCTGCAAGCCAATTATGTTAATCCGAAGTTCCATTTCCTACTGGAACCACCGTTTTCTGCTGGCATGTGTACCCTGTCAATATAAGGGTACTAAAGCATTAATTGAAGGGCATTTGAGGCACATACTTGGTTAAAATGTGTATTGATCTAACTATTGATTTGAAGTGTATGAGGTTACGTTACGTTGGTTTTCAATATAAGTACTTTTATTTTAGAAGTGTGACTGTTTGCGGAGGAGTTTCGTCGCGTAAGAGTGCGTGAGCTGCGCGCGTCGGGAGATGAGACGGAGAGGAACGCATGTGGTTTATGCTCCGAGCCAGAACAACCACTGTGCTATTCCTTTAGTCAGATAACCGAACGCAGATACAAACATATGAACTGTCAGAGAACGTCCAGAGCGACGCAGTTCTCTTGTGAACATACTTTCGTTACTTGTCTCGCGTCACCACGCGGGCGCCGTTTTGAATGCTACTGAAGGGCCCGCAGCATTCTATGTCGTATAGCTTTGCCTTTTAAGGCTATCGCTATTGGGTTATCCCTAGGCGTGAGCCGTAGCACTGAAAAATTTGTATTCCAAACATGTTTACATGTCATGGCAATAAAGTCTTCTGAATTCAGAATCTGAATCTGTATCCCTGCCCACCCAACAGCGTGGCCCTCAATCACGGTCCGCGGGGCCTCAATATACGCGGGCGCCGGCAGACGTTCTGCTCCCAATTTTCTTCAGGACGATCCTGTTAGTATATACTGAAATAAATAAATAGATATTATGGACTCGAGAGACGACCCGCATCTTTCAAGACCATGTAAACACTGGTTTACAGTCATGCCGATATGGCGGCCATGAGGTGTTGCGAGGCCTGCCTTGTGGCATGAACATGCCGTCATTGTTGGCGGCGCGCCGGTCGGACGCGACACGACAGACAGCGCAGAGCCGACACTGCCGCTGGTGCCATTGCTGAATGGGCCGACGACTTCACTGTTCCGCTCGACGATGCCCTCTCTCTCCTTGTGAGCTCGGAGTCAGACGACTCCGACCGCGACGAAGAGGCGGCAGCATTGCCCGTCTCTGCCGCCACCTCACTTCCAGTGGTTGGAGCTTTGGTGGCAGAGCTAACGGGCATTATCGCCAGGGCAGCCGCAACCTTGACCTTGCGTGCCCATGCCTCAGGCCCCCCAACGCCCGGACCAGCTGCATGGCATCTGGGGGCTCGAGGCCGCAACACGCCCTGTCCGTCTCCACCCGATCTGGCCTATGTTTCCCGCCATCAGACCTTACTTCAATGGGGCTGCGGCGGAGCCCGGAAAGCTCGGAGCCCCGGTGAAAACATTTTTCCAGGTCACGAAGACGGAGGGTCTGACAGACCGGGGTTACAGGGCGGCATCGCCGCTGGCTATCCCGCTCTGGGTGGTGCCGTCTTTTGGAGTGAAGGCCGGGCTCAGCGACCGCTGCCCCACTCCCAAAGACCAGCTGACGGCCAAGCTTACAGGCAGAGCGCATCAGTGTATGATGCAGCAAAGAGGCTGTTGAATAACATCGCCCTGCTGGCACATAACATGGCGGCTGACCCTCATCGCCTAGCCTAACAGGCAGTCGACGTGGCGAAATCCCACCCGGGCAGCACGCGCCTCCGCTTGAGGCTCCCGTCGCCGCCATAAGCCCCCGACAGCCACTGTCAGGGTGCCGCCGGCAGCTCCTCCTGCTGGCCCCGAGGCTTACCAGCCCCGCCCGCCTCCATCGCAGGCTATGGCGAGCGGCCAGCGAAGGCCCCGGGCAGCGGGCTCATGGGGCTATATCCCGCCCCACAAGCACCGGCAAAGGCAATTATGGCGCGAGGGAGAAGCGTGTGACAAGCGAGAAACACCTCTTTACTAAAGACGGCTGTTTTCTCCCCACACCCCAGTTAACGCCGGAGCCTATCGGCTCGGCCATAAACTGTTTCCACACGCATTCTCTCACTACATATAGGACAGGGCCGTCAATAAACCTTGTATTATTGATCGAGCCAGCCCTTCATTACCTTTACAAAGGCAGGCCTCACCCTGCTTAACCAGCCCCGCCCGCCTCCATCGCAGGTTGCAGCGAGCGGCTAACAAAGGTCTCGGGCAGCGGGCTCATGGGGCGATGTCCCGCCACACAAGCGCTGGCTATTACGGGGCGAGGGAGAAGCGTGTGACAGCGAGAAAACACCTCTTTACTAAAGACGGCTGTTTTTCTCCCCACACCCCAGTTAACGCCGGAGCCTATCGGCTCGGCCATAACTGTTTCACATGCATTTCCCGCTACATATAGGCAGGCCGTCAATAAACCTTGTATTATTGATCGAGCCAGCCTTTCATTGCTTTTTTAAAAAGGCAAACTCACCAGGCTAACCATCCCCGCCCGCCTCCATCGCAGAGCCGCAGCGCGAGCGAGATGACCCGCCCCGCACCGCCGGCGAGGGCAGGGGAGAAGCGTGTGACAGCGAGAAACGCCTCTTTACTAAAGACGGCTTCTCACACACCAGTTTAACGCCAGGACCCTATCGACTCGGCCATAACTGTTTCACACGCATCTCTCACTACATATAGGCAGGCCGTCAATAAACCTTGTATTATTGATCGAGCCAGCCCTTCATTACTTTTACAAAGGCACCCTCACCCGGCTTACCAGCCCCGCCCGCCTCCATCGCAGGCTGCGGCGAGCGGCCAACCAAAGGTCTCGGGCAGCGGGCTCTGGGCATGTCGCAGCGCTGGCTATTACGGGGCGAGGGGAAGCGTATGACAGTGAGAAACACCACAGACGGCTGTTTTCTCCCCACACAGTTAGCGCTGGAGCCTATCGGCCCAGCCATAACTGTTTCACACGCATCTCCCACCACAAATAGGCAGGCCGTCAATAAACCTTGTATTATTGATCGAGCCAGCCCTACATTACTTTCCCCTCGGCCGCGAGACGGCCGCTAAAACAAGCTCTCTGTCTACGAATGACACGTAGCTCGTTCACATTGGCAGCAGCAGTCTGCTGCCCAGTCACAGTGTTATTCCTCCTCGCGTCCCAACGCTCAGGAGAGAGGAAGCTACACTCTTGTCACAAGCGGAGCAGGCAGGGCATGCCTCTGCTAATGACACACACACCCAGCCTTTTTCGGGCAGAGCTCCCCATGGGCTGCGAGGAGGACTCCTCCCCTCGCAGCGGCGGCAGGAGCTCAGGCTTGGCTTGTTTCCATGACAGCCGCATCAAAACAAGAGGCTGCACAGCCGTTTTCAGAGCGTTGCTCAGAATGGCCGAACGCCTGGACCCTGGCCAAATGGATGGATGGGTTGATCAGCAAGGGTGCAGTTCACCTCCGTTCCGCCACGATTCAACGGGATTGTGGAAACAACGCTGTCATCCAAGGATCAACAGCTGTCACTTTTGGTGGAGCTCCAGCAGAGCTTCTAGCGAAAATGGTAATTTCCACAGTCCCGAAGGGAGAGGAAATGCAGGGATTTTATTCCCGTTATTTCCTGGTACCCAAGGAAACAGGAGGGCTGAGACCGATTCTCGAGCTAGCCCTATTCAACAAATGCATCGCGGAGAGGCCGTTTCACATGTTAACAATCAGACGAGTGTTACAGTGTGTAAAACCGGGCGACTGGTTCACCTCAATAGATTTGAAGGACGCCTGCTTCCATGTCACAGTGATCTCCAAACAAAGGAAATTCCTGCGTTTCTCATTCCGAAAGGTCCCACTACCAGTACAACCGTCTCCCGTTCGGCTATTCTCTAGCCCCACGAACGTTCTTCCAAATGCGTGGAGATGGAGACGGCTCTCCGGCCGCTGCACGCAACAGGAATGAGAGTACTGTTCTATTTGGATGATCTGCTTTTGATGGCTCGCTCCAAGGAGGAAGCAGCTATTTAAACAAAAGCTGGTAATTTACCTGTCTAATTTAGGCTTCACCATAAATTGGAAGAAAAGCTCTCCCCTCCCCTCACAGAGTGATGTATTTGGGGGTAGAGCTGGATTCAGCTGTAATGAGAGCATGGCTCTCATTACAGAGGATGAGGAGACGATGTGGTCTCTCCTCCGCCGCTGTTCCCCGGGCAGCGTCGTGACAGTCCTCTCTGTCATGAGGCTGCTGGGCAGGATGTCAGCCGCTCACACGGTGGTGCCGCTGGGGCTGCTTCACATGAGGCGGCTGTATAGATCCCCTATCAGTGGGTCCCGATTTGACCCACTGGGGCGATTCCCGAACTCTCGCGAGAGGGGTGCCGTTGGGCAGAGCACCGTCACACATCTCAGTGTTTACGGATGCTTCTCTGTCGGGCTGGGGAGGAGTTTCACGTAGTGGGCGGCGTTTGGCCGCCCCCCGTGACCATGCATATTAACGCATTTGAGCTTACCACTGTGTTGAAAGTGATCCAACACTTTGCCCAATATTGACGAATCAACAGTAATGGATTCGCACGGACAACAAGGCGACAGCAGCATACATCGCCGAGGGGACATGCGCTCGGCACAGCTGCTGAGCATAGCGAGACAGCTGTTATGCTGGGCGCAGACACACACTTTGCTCTCCATCAAGAGCAGCGTACATCCCCGGTGTCCTGAACAGGGGGCCGACATGATGTTCAGGGGGGGTCCCCAACCAGGAGACTGGACTCTGCACCACGATCTGATTAATCAGATATGAAGCGAGTTTGGGAAGGCGGAGGTCGACCTATTCTGGCACGCAGGAGAACACACAGTGCGAGCTGTGGTTCTCTCTCAGCGCGAAGGACAATCCCCCACTCGGGGTGGATACGTTCGCTCACAGACCGTGGCCGAACACACTCCTGTATGCTTTCCCAACCGTCCCTCTGATTCCCCAAGTCTTGGAGTCCAAGAGGAGCGGCTGTATATGATTCTCATACCACCGCAACGCTCGAGTGCACCGTGGTTTCCCTGCCTCCAGCATCTGCTCTCGGGGCCGCCGAAGGGACTCCCTTGGAGGCGAGACGCTCTCTCTCAGGCAGGGGGAGAGATCGGCCAGCGTTTTTAGCCCTGGCCACTGAACGCGAGCGCCTAGAGGGTCTTGACTTCTCCGTAGGTTGTACGGACCACCCAGGGTGCCAGAGCTGACTCCACCAGAGCGTGTTACTCGGCTAAATGGGCGGCTTTCCAGAAATGGTGCACGGAGAGGGGTTGTGATCCCATCTCCTGCCGCGAGTGCTCTCTTTCCTCCAGTCACTGATGGAAAGAGGGCTGGTTTTTAGCACGGTTAAAACGTACGCGGCTGCCGTTTTCATCATGCCACGAAGGCTTCGGGGATAAAACTGTTTTTAGTCACCCCTTAATGAAGCGCTTCCTAAAAGGTGTGAGGAGAGAGAGACCCGTGACGCGCTCTCTCACTCCAGATTGGGATTTAACACGGATGCTGCGCGCACTGGTTAAAGCCCCATTTTAGCCTCTTGACCGGGTGCCCCTCAAGTTTGTGACAGCCAAGACAGCTTTGCTGCTGGCCCTGACGTCAGCTAAGAGAGTGAGCGACCTGTCTGCACTCTCTGTAGCCCCTTCTTGTCTTAGAATACAAGGAGACGGCAGCTCGACCATATTACCCCCGAACTCGGCTTTTACATCAAAGAGCTCGTTCAGATCGAGAGTAATAACACTCAATGGTTTCTCTCTCCCTCCTCATCAATCTGAGGAGGAAGCAACAGCCCATCGCTTGTGCCCTGTACGCGCGCTTGCCTGTTATGTGAAGGGCACGGAGGCTCTGCGCAACTCTCAACAGTTATTTGTGCATTACAGAGAACATTCCCAGGGCCTCCCCCTGTGTGGACTGCGGACATGCGGACTGCAGACGTGATTGAGGCCCACGCTGTTGGTGGGTGGGGAGGGATTACAAATTTTTCAGTGCTATGGCTCGCGTCTAGGGAAAACCAAATAGCGATAGCCTTAAAAGGCTGCGCCTACTCATAGAATCTAGAGTTACAATACATAACTAACGTCTTTTCTCATCTATTTGAAAGTTAGGCTATTAAACATGTTGTATTCTATACGGCCTGATTATGTCATTATTTAAGCTACATAGCCTTATAAGAAGCGACAATAGGATATTTGACCGAAACTAAACCTATGCAGGTCACATGGACCAGCACAATTTTTTCTAGCGGGAACGCGCTGGCTACCAAACTATTCAAATAACTATTATTTATTTGATATTAATATTTTCAAATACGTAAGCCTAATCCACCAAAACTAGTTTGAGGGTTTTTTGCCTACCTGCAAGCATCCTCCAACTGCAATCTTTGGTTATTTATTTATTCATTTTGCTATAGGCCTAGTTTAATAGTATTCTTTCTGTTCAAATCTGTTCAGTGTTCCAAATTGAATTGCTATTAAATGTTACGTTAAGTTAATTGTTATATAAGTGTTGTTTAAATAAAATGCTTTTTAAATTTAAAAAAATCGTTGGATGAATCAAACCGTGAGTCAAAAATCGTGATACAAACCGAATCGTTGGTATATCGTTACAGCCCTACTGCTTATCCATAAAAAGGTCACTCTACAATATTGTGTTTACAAAATAGTAAAAAAAACATTGATGGCACACCTGCATTTTTTGAGGTAAGATACATCATTTTTCTTCTTCTTTTTCTTTCCCGTTATTGTTCCACAGAGCATGCCTAGCAGGAAAAAAAAAAGTAAATCAACCAAGTGAATCAGGCACCAGACACACCTTTTATCTGACCTGTTAATGGACTGGTCAGTCATATCACCCTTCTCTTTACCATTACCAATATCTGTAACACAGTTAACTATTGGTGTAGTAACTATTGACTAATGATGTTCATGTTCACTAGGTAATAGTGTTTATTTATACAATATTTAATAATCCTTACCCCCACCCTGACCCCAATACCTATGCTAATGCAATATATTAGTGCATATAACTGCATTAACTAATGTTCATTTATGGTTAAGTAATGTACCCTTATTGTAAGTGTTGCCCCAATATCATATGACATTATCAATATCATATAGTACAGTTTAGTATACTCTGTACGGAGACTGAGGAGCAGTTAATCATATTACAAGGACTCTTATCGCCAAGGCCAAAGTGCTATAGTTTACTTGTAGGCAGGATCACCCATGCCAATTGGCAGAAGTACTAATTATATATTTGTAAAAGCAGTTCCCCTATTTAACACATAAGGCTTCTTTGATGTAGTGGGAAAGAGCTTTTAAATAATTTTGTGCAACTTTACAACATCATCTGTGTGATTAGATTGAGTTTACAATAAGTATGACAATAACTACTGTTTTGCATTACTCTGCTACGTTGTCGGTTGGCAGAAGGGAAAGTATTTTGGCTACATGTTGTTTCAAGAAAATGCCATTTCCTTTGGTGAAGTCTCTGGACCTGAGCAGCCCAGGCCCTGAAGCAAACTAACAGCGAACTGAAAAGAGAGCCACCATGCTGTGGGAGCCCAGTGCTCCTTGTATGTATTGAGACTCACCTCACCAAGTTACCTGCTAGTTTGGTGTTGGTTGGGGCCATCAGCAAATGGTGCTGGTATTTTTTCTAAATTATATGAACTGCTATACAAACTACATAAATCACAGATTATATTGAAATGCTGCATATTATTTAAAAATTCTTTCCACCCCAACGGGTGCCTTAATGTGTTAAATGGTTGAACTGCCCATTCAAGGCCCTGATATACTTCCAACTCATTTTAAATTTGCTTGGTTGCAAAGGCTGTGGAACATCTGCCGAACACTACAGTTTAAACAGGGAACAACAAAGTCATTGTGATATGTATGGATCTTCCTACCAGCATTGCATCATGTACATTACACGATACCCATAATCTCAGAAAGTCTTGCTTGGAAAGGAACAGTGGGACGTAATAGTCCATATTTTTTGATAACAATTATTTACATATAGCAGATATTGGCATTTTTCACGTGGTGCTGTTGACCAATTGCATGCTGAGGATTTGTGTGAAAAATTATAAATATTTAGACAGAGCACTGTGCAGTGTTAGAAGCACAATACAGAACTTTGTTTTGGTCTTGAAGTATATCAGGACCTTTACACAATGAAGCCTGAGCAGTCGATTTGGCATGTGTAAAAGACGGCAGGAAGGCTGGTATAAAGGAGCACCCACCGGAGCTGTCCCAGTCTCTCCTCACAAACGCCTTCCTCTTCTCCTCCAGGAACTGACTAGGGATCAGACCAGTATCTCCAACCACCAGGTTGGTTGCCTGTGAGGAGAGAGGTTATTATAGAGATGGAAGAGATTAGAGCTGGAAATTTATCCTATGGTTGAACATTTCACACCTATCACCTAAATGTCAAGTGTGGTTTAAGAATATTCATGGGATAATCTACCATGTCACATTCGTCTCGATGACAAAACTACTGCATTAAGCACAACGTTATACAGGGGGTTTTGACATTAACAGCATTTGGTTGCTTACCAAGATTGACACATCACACATCACAATAGCAGCTTATCCTGTTCATAGAAAGGCTTCCAAGCCAAACTGACGGGCAGCAGCAACCTCTCTATAGAGCCATCGTTTGCTCAATATTACAACAACATAGGCCAACGTCACGTTTGCAATTTTCCAGACCAGATGAACCACCTCAACTGTCTCCTTTCTATGCAGAGGAGCAGCGGTTCTAATCCAAGTTCCTCACGACTGGCTGAGCTTCTGACCCTATCCCTAAGGGAGACGTCAGACACCCTCCTGAGAAAACCCATTACGGCTGCTTGTTCCCGCAATCTCGTTTTTTCGGTCATCCTCCCATCCTTCATGACCATAGGTGATGATAGGAACAAACATTGACCATTAGACCGAGAGCTTTGCCTTCCAGCTCAGCTCTCTTTTCGTCACAATGATGCGGTAAAGTGAGCAAAATACCGCCCCCGCTGCTACGATTCTCTGGCCAATCTCACGCTCCATCGCCCCGTCACCCGCGAACAAGACTGAGGAACCCTCAATTAAAACTTGATATTCAGAATCGATAATGGCTTTGGTAAAATGTTGACAATGCCCATTCCTATGTAACGCATGACTGCCTCTCTAGAGTAAAGAGTATAACACTTGCAGACAATGTGATCTTTAAGTTTCCATTTTAATTAGCTTTTGCTCGACTGTGAGAAGAGAAATCCAATACGAGAAGAGAAATACTAGTTCAAGCGAGCAGTAGTAGGTGTCAGCCAGTCGGTTAGTGTCATATTACAGGATCAGTTGCATATTCACTCTCTGACATGCAAGATATGGTTAGAGAATGAACTGCTTAAACAGTTAAGGAGAGAAAGCTCATCTCTCGCTTTGAAGGACAGTTTAAGACACAGTATAAATAAGATAGATAGAGCAACACAAGGTCTTCATGCCTGCTCACCTGCCACCAGTTGGGGTCTTCCTTGTTGACCACGTGAAGAACGTCCCCCCTGGAGAATGCCAGCCCCGCCTCCCTGCAGGGGATGAGGTTGTCCGTGGCCGGGTTATATTTGAAGTGTGGCTTCAGAAACACCTGAAGTGTGATGGCACAGTTAACATTGAAAAAGTTACAATGAATTTCTAAATGTAAAAACTTTGAATTTGATGTAGACCTTTTTAAACAGGACAGCGAGGGATGTGTGTGTGTATATACATACATACATACATACATACATACATACATACATACATACATACATACATACATACATACATACATACATACATACATACATACATACATATCAGTGGCGGCTGGTGGTTTATAAAGTGAGGGAGGAAGGTCTGCATGCTTGGTTGCCATTGGCACGCTTGGTTAGTGGCGTATGGTTGCATGAGTACGGTATGTGAGACTCAAGTTGTTTCAGGTTGTTTTGGTGAACTACAAAATAGCAGGGAGGGATAATTATGTTTATAAAATTCATACAAATCCACCAGTATATACTGTATATACAGTGGCGCAAAAAAGTATTTAGTCAGCCACCAATTGTGCAAGTTCTCCCACTTAAAAAGATGAGAGAGGCCTGTAATTTTCATCATAGGTATACCTCAGCTATGAGAGACAAAATGAAAAAAAAAATCTAGAAAATCACATTGTCTGATTTTTAAAGAATTTATTTGCAAATTATGGCGGAAAATAAGTATTTGGTCAATAACAAAAGTTTCTCAATACTTTGTTATATACCCTTTGTTGGCAATGACACAGGTCAAACGTTGCAATGACAGACAGAGGTCAAACGTTTTCTTTAAGTCTTTACAAGGTTTTCCACACACTGCTGCTGGTATTTTGGCCCATTCCTCCATGCAGATCTCCTCTAGAGCAGTGATGTTTTTGGGCCTTCGCTGGGCAACACAGACTTTCAACTCCCTCCAAAGATTTTCTATGGGGTTGAGATCTGGAGACTGGCTAGGCCACTCCAGGACCTTGAAATGCTTCTTACGAAGCCACTCCTTCGTTGCCCGGGCGGTGGTGTATGGGGTCATTGTCGTGCTGAAAGACCCAGCCACGTTTCAACTTCAGTGCCCTTGCTGATGGAAGGAGGTTTTCACTCAAAATCCCACGATACATGGCGCAATTCATTCTTTCCGTCACACGGATCAGACGTCCTGGTCCCTTGGCAGAAAAACAGCCCCAAAGCATGATGTTTCCATCCCCATGCTTCACTGTAGGTGTGGTGTTCTTTGGATGCAACTCAGCATTCTTTCTCCTCCAAACACGACGAGTTGAGTTTTTACCAAAAAGTTCTATTTTGGTTTCATCTGACCATATGACATTCTCCCAATCCCGTTCTGGATCATCCAAATGCTCTCTAGCAAACTTCAAACGGGCCCGGACATGCACTGGCTTTAGCAGGGGGACACGTCTGGCAGTGCAGGATTTGAGTCCCTGGCGGCGTAGTGTGTTAGTGACGGTAGCCTAGACCAAATACTTATTTTCCACCATAATTTGCAAATAAATTCTTAAAAAATCTGACAATGTGATTTTCTGGATTTTTTTTTCATTTTGTCTCTCATAGCTGAGGTTTACCTATGATGAAAATTACAGGCCTCTCTCATCTTTTTAAGTGGGAGAACTTGCACAATTGGTGGCTGACTAAATACTTTTTTTCCCCACTGTATGTATGTATGTATGTATGTATGTATGTATGTATGTATGTATGTATGTATGTTATGTATATGTATGTTATGTATGTATGTATGTATGTATGTATGTTATGTATGTATGTATATATATATATATATATATATATATATATATATACATATACATACATACTATATATACGTACATACATACGATACATGTGTGTGTGTGTGTGTGTTGTGTGTGTGTGTGTGTTGTGTATGTGTAGTGTATATATATTATATATATATATATATATATATATATATATATATATATATATTTATTTATTAGGGATGCACCGAATTTTCGGCCACCGAAATGGCCCAAAAGCGCATTTTCGGTTTCGGGCCGAAATACTTTTATCACCGAAACAACACGGCCGAAACAGAAATTTGTGATGACGCAAACAAAAAGCGTGGCCAGTCCACGCTTGTCTGGATAAGCGCCAATATGTTTGCGGTGTGGACGTTTTTCAATGTTACTAAGAAAGACCCACGTATAACGATTTGCAAAATTGCAATGCCTTGATTTTAATGAAGTTAGTACACAAACATAGCAATACATGCAATGGCACTAGGGTTGCCGCGGTTTGGACATTTTCACACCGATTGATACACCGGTATTACCGAGTATAAACGGTATAAACTTTGAAACTAGGTCAACCGCCATCTTCTCCGTCAACTCTCCTCTCACACTCGGTGACAGCGTCTGGCAGCGGTCAATTCTCGGTGACAGCGTCTTTCTTATAACGTTCTATATATAATCAGTATATAATATAATTGTATATATAATATCACGGCCAAAAGCTCTGTGCGCCTCCGGATGGCCGTAGCGCGGGCCTCGTTGGGCTTCACAGGGTTTGTTTGCCGGCGTTGCTATGGTTACCATTCTTGCATGTTCCAACGCAATATTAGGTAGCCTATTTATTAGGTTTGTGTGCGTATATGTATGTATGTATATGCAGAGGTTAAATTGGGCCGGGGCTGTCCGGGGCGGAGCCCCGGCACATAAGCGGCCGGGTCTGGAGTTCTGCGCAGCAGATCAGCTCCAGCCGATTTTGGCAGTCTGCCTAGTCCATCACGAGCAATGTTGTCCTACTCATTTACAACTTTTCCATTGCAAATCTATGTTGTTTTAAAACACAATCCTAAATAATGGAGTAGGGATAGGCTGGCCTAGACATCTGGAGCAAGTTTGAGAAGTAGGCATATCGCGCACGAAACTTGCGCAGCAGCTCCTCCTCCCCCCAGATCAGACAACACAACGTCAAATCATTCTAACGGTCATCTCATCAGACATAATTATCGTAGTAGACAGGTGAATGGCGAGGTAAGAGAAACTAAATGAAACCAATAGGCTAATATCATTAGATATGGGCTTGCATTTTCATGAAAAATTAACATAATGCCTGGCACACACATAAAGATAATCGGGCTTATTTTGCCCCGATTTTCCCCCTTCCGAACACGGACAGACATCGCCCGATTATCTTAAGCTCTTAAGATTATTTTATAAGATTCTCTTGTAGTGTGTGGTGTGTTAAGAGTGAAATTCGGCCGACAATCGGCTCCGAAATCAGTCGGCGCCGACAATCGTAAATATTAAACATGTTCAATATTTACGATTGTCGGCGGAGAACGTTGTGGTGTCAAATCGTCTTGTGTGGGGGGGAAGCCGACAATCGGGAGTCCCCATTGACAAATCTTAATGTGTGTTGTGTGTGCTGTGTGTTTGGAATAATCGCAGGACACCACACACAACACGATCAAAACTGTTAAATCACAGATTTTTTTTATCTTCATGTGTGGGGTCTCTCGGCAGATAAAAAATCGGTTGAGATTTATAAAATCTTTATGTGTGTGGCAGGCTTTAGAGACAGAGAGTTAGAGACAGAGAGCGCGCGCAACACAGCTACACAGCAGGTTAGATTTAAAAGCCTGCGTTAACATGATGGTGACGTAGCGTTAACATGATGGTGACGTAGCCTATCGGCTAGCCTTTAAAGGTACAATCCCGGGCGGCTGGATTTACTGGACTAACGATTTATTTTTCGAATTGCACACCCTCCCCTCCATCCAATCAGGAATCACAAAAGCCACGCCCCCCCTGCTCGGCTCGTGCGCGTGCTTCCTTGCAGTCGGAGACCGTTACATATTAAGCAACATATAAAAAAATGCTAATTTCTTTAATGTACTAATATAACGAATATCATGGATTTTTTTTTTTGCAACCTTAATTTTGGCTCTGCGTACTCTGCGTATGGGGAGCGGCGGCCCCTCCGGATCAGAGCCCCCCCACATAAAAAATCCCAATTTAACCACTGTGTATATGTATGTATGTGTGTATATATATATATATATATATATATATATATATATACATACATATACATATACACAATACACTACACATATATACACATACATACACACATATATATATACATACATACATATATAATACATATATACATATATATATACACATATATATACATATACATACACATATATATACATATATATATATATATATATACATACATACATACATACATAATATATATATATACATATACATATATATAACATATACATACATACATATATACTACATCACATACATAGGTAATATACATACATACATACCATACATACATACATACATACGTATATACATACATATAGGCATACCATACGTAGTATATCGTAGATACTAACATACACCACATTGGTAGTAGTATATATGACATACATATACAACATACATATGGAGTGAATCTATATGACTTTTATATATAAATACATTATACACATATAATGGACAATATGAAAGAGGTAATACACAATATCAATTTACAGATATACATACATATATAAATAATAATACAATATATATATACAAATATAGCCTACACTAATACTTGATATATATATAGCCCATACATATAATACAAATATATAGTCCCTACATATATCGTAATCATATATAGCTCTACATATATACATTATTATCTACAGCCTATATTATACTTATACTTACATGAGCATATATACATACTACTCAGTCCCTATATACATATGTATATACTACTATCTAGAGTACATAGTTAACACATATATACATACATATATATAATACATATATACATACATATATATACACACATATATATATATATATATATATATATACACACACATATATATATATACATATACACATATATATATATATATACATATACACATATATATATATATATATATATACATACATACATACATATATATATATATACATATATATACATATCATATACATATACATATATTTAAGCAATAGATCACGACAGGCCGTGGTATATGCTCATTATACCACGGCTAAGGGGCGTTGTTTGGCCCGACGCGAAGCGGAGGGACGACAACCCCCTTGGAGTGGGTCACTCCTCAGTCCCCTCTACCATTGTTAACCCTATCCGGAGGTGAAAGTTAACCTTAAACATGTAAATTCAACGCATTTAGTCAATATATTATTAACCTATATACATACTATATTAGCACTTATACTATATATACCTCATACACATTTATATACTTGCATATAGACATTTTATATACTGACACATATGCGCATAGCTATATACATATATATACATATACATATATATATATATATATACATATATATATACTACACATATTATATATATATATATACACTACATATATATATATATATATATATCATATATATATGATGAGTATACTCATACACATATATACACACACACACACACACACACACACACACACACACACACACACACACACACACACACACACACACACACACATATATATACACACACACACACACATACATATACATACACACATACACACATACACACACACACACAGTCAATGCAACAAACGCCCCTCTTCAATTTGTTGGCCAAACATATACACACATACCTATGTATGTAAATCCACCCCCCTCCCCCCACTGCTCCTGCCCCTGCTCTACCATGCCCCAGATGGCCTGTGAGGCGTTATTAATAGGCCCTCTGCTGGGCTCAGTTACAGTCACTGGACGTCTGAATAAGCCACCACCACTCCCCCACCCAGCACTCTGACAGGTAGGACCCCGGGATCACATTGGCACACGCAGGGGCTCCCTCTTGATGCCTGCATGTTATGGCAGCGAGTCAACTCCCAAACAGAAGGCCATGTTTATAAACAGGAGTACATTGGGGAGAGGAAAGTGACAAGGTGTCCATTTAGAGTGCACTGCAGGGTGAAGAGCCCCTCTGACACATTAGAGTTCAACAGACCTGTGGGGGGGCAGGGGGCTCCCGGTAGCTGGGCAGCACTTTGAGGGTCACGGTGCCGCTGCAGTCCTTCAGCAGCTCCTGCAGCTCCTTGGGGTCTCCGCCCATCGTGCGGCCGTCAACCTCAAGGATGACGTCGCCCACGTGCAGCAGGCCCTGCCTGGCAATGGCACTGCCGTGCAGGATCCGCCTGATCACCAGCGCGTCCCCCTCCACGCGGAACGTCACACCCTAGGAGGGGGAGGGATCATAATCATTTAACTTCCGCACTTCATTAATCATCTCCAGTGGATGTCTGTTTCATGAGGTGGAAATGGGGCAAACCATCAAACCATTATTCACATTTTCGGCCCAGCCACACATAGAATGTGCATGCGGCACTTACAGGTTAATGGAAGTCTCTAATGCATGGTCCCACACATTACATAGCTGTGGTTTTGCTTGCAGATTTACCAGTGGTTCCCCAGCCCTCTTCTGGATACCGATCATCCTGACGGTGTTGGGAGGCATCAGCGAGCTGCTCAGGGAGGCTCTGCTGCTGCCCGGGGCTGGAGACATCTCGTAGGACTTAGCAGCCACTTTGTCATGAGCCTCGATTAAACACTGGCACAGATTACTCAGAAGGGTTAGAGACCATGGAGAATGAGGATCAATAGCAATTAAGGACAAAAACATGACTGCTGCTCATCTCTCTTTCCGAAAGTGTTGGGTGATTTACAGTATTAATGCCATAAGGAAGACCACTGAAGAATGATTATATTTCTGACCCCTTCAATAAAATCACATAGTTCTAAACAACATAAAATTTCCATGAAATAACAATAACAATTCCTGATCACTTACAAATATATTTATATATCATTCAATGCATAATTGCCTCAGCACAAATATACAATAAATCTTTGAGCAAGTCTATCAATGATGTGTCATAAATATACAGAAGGATCTGTGTTCTTACCTTAGGAGCAGAGCACAGAATTAGTCTGGCATTGCAAAATGCATCACACAATCTAAGCATTTACGGAAACACTAGATGACCTTCCCCTCCCCATCTTCACTAAATTTACCCACACGGTTCAGAGCCTGCTATTGGGTCAAAATGAAGCTCCTCCCACTTCCAGACCCACCCCCTCCTCCCACACACCAGCTTCTTATTGCTTGACAGGGCAAGTTGTAGAGGGAAAGTCAAAGTGAGGACAGCTAAACTTCCCAATGGCCCAGTCCGGCCTGATCCGACCCACTGATCTGTTTATTAGTTAATCTAAAGCACTTCTTATCCTGCCCTTCAAAGCAGGACGGTGCACCTTTATTTTGTGCGTTCTGTCTAAATGCGTAATTGGGGGGATCATTTAAGATCCGCTGACAAGCCGGCAGAAGAGGAAGTCACAGAACCGATTCTGCATCTAATGTGGGGAAGCGGCCGGACAGATCAGGGCCAGGACGCTTTGACGTGCTATGTGTCCCAACAGCGTGGGTAAAAGTAGAGACCCTCAGATACTGGGTTTAAAAAGGAGAGCACCACAGATACTGGGTTCAAAAAAGGAGAGCCTCACAGATACTCGGTTTGAAATGGAGAGCCCCACAAACACTGGGTTCAAAAAGGAGAGCCCCACAGATACTGGGTTCAAAAAGGAGAGCCCCACAGATACTGGGTTCAAAAAGGAGAGCCCCACAGATACTGGGTTTAAAAAAGGAGGGCCCCACAGATACTGGGTTAAAAATAGGAGAGCCACACAGATACTGGGTGTTAGGGGGTTATGGCTGATACCAATATTAGTGAGTAAATAAATACCAATAGATATATCCGCCGGTCGCCCAAAAAAAATTGACATATTGGCCGTTAATCAATTGTATATGGTATCTTGTGGTATCTTGGGGCTGGAACAGCTCCTGGTGATTTACTGCTCGCTCTGCAGCAATGCTTCGGGGCCACAGCAACATCACAGTAAAACCATGAACTAAAGGGACCAATGACCTGTTGCATGGGGAGCAGCACTAACCTTCCCACAGAACATCATTTAAAACTATTAGTGTTGGGAGTGTTTATGTGGATGTGAGCACTATAATAATAAAAGCATTTATTATAAAGGTTCAACCAGCATAATAGACAATTTTTAAAGAGGTTGTTGCAATTATTAAATCGGCACCATTTCCAAAGTTTTCATATTGGCAAATACATTGTTGTGCCTGGATGCGTTCAATGAACGATAGTTCATGAACTCGTTCATATTTTGGGCGAAAGTGAACTGAACGTACTGTATTAAGAGAGATGCACCGAATTTTCGGCCTCGGTTTCGGGCCGAAATACTTTTATCACCGAAACAACACAGCCGAAACAGAAATTTGTGATGACGCACACAAAAAGCGCTGCCAGCCCACGCTTGTCTGGATAAGCGCCAATATGTTTGCGGTGTGGATGTTTTTCAATGTTTCTGAGAAAGACCCACGTATAACGATTTGCAAAAATTGCAATGCCTTGATTTTAATGAAGTTATAGCCATAAATGCAATGGCACTAGGGTTGCCGCGGTGTGGACATTTTCACACCGAGTAATACACCGGTATTACAGAGTATAAAGTATAAACTTTGAAACTAGGTCAACCGCCATCTTCTCCGTCAACTCTCCTCTCACACTCGGTGACAGCGCGCCAATTCTCGGTGACAGCGTCTTTCTTATAACGTTCTATATATATATATATAATATAATTGTATATATAATATCACGGCCAAAAGCTCTGTGCAGAGTGTGTTTGTGTGTGTGTGTGTGTGTGTGTGTGTGTGTGTGTGTGTGTGTGTGTGTGTGTGTGTGTGTGTGTGTGTGTGTGTGTGTGTGTGTGTGTGTGTGTGTGTGTGTGTGTGTGTAAATATATATGTATGTATAAATATATATGTAGCCTATGTATAAATATATTAAAAAACAATAAAACCAAAAAAAAGGAACCCTAAATGGTACTAATAATTGGCATAATAATTTCTTTCGGCCTTGGTTTCCTCATTTTCGGTTTTCGGTTTCGGCCAAGAATATTCATTTCGGTGCATCCCTAGTATTACTGCCTGATGAACGTTACTGTGAACTAGTTCATTCTGGTGTCTGTGAACGGCACGCTCACTCGGTTTAACTTCATTCAATAGGGGGTTTATTTGTTTATCAACACAGCGGATGCGTGCGCAGAATGATCGGCAAAAGAAAGTTTGTTTGACCGGTCGCCATGGTTATCTCAGTGTGGTTCATTTGCAGTTGCGGGGTTGTCAGCTTACTGTTACATTAAACTATAATCAGAAAATGCAGTTATATGCTATAGACCCTATAGTATCTGTGGTATAAAGGCTGGGACGAATTTCAAATTATAAATATGTACACTTTATGTTGAAAGTACAGACCGTCGCGATTCCCATTGAAACGAATGGCGCAGTGATTATTCTTCAAAACGAGAGCTTGTAAATTGTGAAAAATGAATTAGTATAAAGATTGGGACGAATTTCGAATTATAAATATGTACAATCCATAACGTTAGCTCTCTGGCTCGATCAGCGGACTAGAAATACCTCCTAGAATCATTGCTTGTTGGCCGGAAAACGGTAAGGGGGGCTGTTTACGTTTGGTTGAAGTCTTTTCACTTGGTTCTGCATCCCAACAGTAGGCCTACAACTGAGCGAAAAGACTACAACCAAACGTGAACACCCCCCTCTTCCGTTTCTGGCCAACGAGCAATGAGTCTTCCGACAGAAATCAATGGGATTTACAAAATGTGCTAAATGTGCAATAAAACACAATAGAAACTGTATTTTGCTATGATACTTGATTCAACCACTCTATTACCGGAAATAAAATAATAGCCCACAGCAACATATTGAAAAAAAGAACTATGAACTAGTTCATTTTTGGACTACTTCAAAATTTTGAATTATGAAAGTTCAACTGAACTAGTTCATTTAAAATTTGTGGACTGAACTTTGAACTAGTTCACGTAGAAAGTGAACTTTCCCAACACTGGGCAAACATAGGCGATACGATGAGGGCCCATGAGAAAAGAAAAAGAAAATGAAGAATATAAATGAAGGTCCCAATAGGATTTAGAGCTCAATGCATAGGGTTTGCTAAGCTGTTCTACCTGGAAGTGGGGCTCCTCCAGGATTCTGGTGAGCTCAGCGGCTGCCACGTCGTCCCCCTCTGCGCTATGGAGGGACTCCAGGATGTCCGTCACCAGCTCCATATTGTTCTCCCCCACCGCAGTCAACTGCACTACCTCCAGACGCTCATGGGCCTGAACGCAGACACAAACCATTCACACCTTGACCTGAAGAACTTTTTTTTTTAAAACTAAGTAAGCAAAAGACGACTAAAATTAAAAAAGATATTCATCCATTACGATCCAGTGCACTTTCATAATAAAAACAGTGCTGTAGTGTGTAGGTCTCTTCTGACCTAGACTGCCGGTGACAATTACAGCTATTTCCAAGGATCCTATTAGTTGTGAGCCCTTATGGTACAGATGAGAGTGCAATAACAATCTTAAGCACTGGCATGCGTATGGAGGTTAAATGGGAGAGCCAGTGTGGTACATAACAACCACCTTGGCCAGCGAGCGGACGATGGGGCTCTCCATGATCCCCGTGAGGAAGATGAGGTCCATATCCTGCGCTGCAGTGCCCGAGGGCAGCCCTTTGAGGTTCTCCAGCACCTGCTGCATGGCTGGAGGAGAACACAAACACATCTGGACATGAGACAACAACTATATTCTGTATCAGACAATGGCAGCTGAAACAGGGCATTTAATTCAGTGAATGCAGAAAACTGCATCAGTGCAGGAATTTCTCATCATGCTACAAATAACTAGTCTGGCTATTGCCAGACCAAGTCCAATCATAGATTGCACGTTGGTCTCCCGTAATTTCCTTCAGCACAAGAGGCCCGATCAACGGGCCTAGTTCAACTAACTCTGTACGCGATTGGCTGCTTGCCGCCGCTTCCCTGTCATCATTGTGTTAAACCAGCCAATATCGTGCCAAGGGGAAAAGCCAGTTTGGTGACAACTCAACCACCAAACCACAATGAATGGGTATGAACATTACATTTGATGCGCAATTCAGGTTTTTTGTTCCTTCCACCAATCATCTGGCTACAAGAATCTGCAAACATTTTGAGAAACTCATCTCAGAAATCAAAGTAAGAAAAACAAATGTTGTTTTAAGATATGTGATTATTTGAAGCGTGACACAAACAAGATGGGCTACAATGATCTTACCTGAGCCCAAAACGCTATTTGCCAGCATCATAATGTCTACTACTTGGGTCAGAACAAACACCTCCACAACACAGTGAAATATCCAGTCTGCTTACAACTGACTGAATGCAAGTTTGCACAAATCTGCAGACCTAGGTTAGCCGATGTCCCTTATAGACGAATTCTGACTAACGCCACGTGCTGGTATGGAGTTATTTTATCTCACAGGAAGCAGAACATGTTGCTACCAGAGAATGTCTAATAGGAAGAGAATTGGCACACTCTGGTAACTTCCTGTTTCTGTACTGGTTGCGGTAACACATCTCTATCCATGCGAGGGCGCTCGAAGGTGAGTGCAGAATGAATGGGAGTCGACGGGGTTCCGCCCTCAAATTCCACTTTTCTGTTAATTTTTGGTCAAGTAATTTGAAAGTTGCATTAAAAAGGGGGGCCAATATAATACATTCAGCTGAAAATGTAATGTTTTAAGTTCACTTATCTGTTCTAAAAATCTGTTCAAAAAGATGACCTCACTGCCAAGGGTCCTGATTAGCACGTCCGCGCGCGCAGCACACCACACACACACACACACACACACACACACACACACACACACACACACACACACACACACACACACACACACACACACACACACACACACACACACACACACACACACACACACACACACACACACCACCTAATAGGCTACCTAATATTGCTTTGGAACATGCAAGAATGGTAACCATAGCAACGCCGGTAAACAAACCACGTGAAGCCCAATCCCTACGAGAGCTTCCCGCGCTACGGCCATCCGGAGGCGCACAGGGCTTTTGGCCGTGATATTATATATACAATTATATTATACTATTATATATAGAACGTTATAAGAAAGACGCTGTGACCGAGAATTGGCCGCTTCCAGACGCTGTCACCGAGTGTGAGAGGAGAGTTGACGGAGAAGATGGCGGTTGACCTAGTTTCAAAGCTTATACCGTTTATACTCGGTAATACCGGTGTATCACTCGGTGTGAAAATGTCCACACCGCGGCAACCCTAGTGCCATTGCATTTATGGCTATAACTGTGTACTAACTTCATTAAAATCAAGGCATTGCAATTTTTGCAAATCGTTATACGTGGGTCTTTCTCATAAACATAGAAAAACGTCCACACCGCAAACATATTGGCGCTTATCCAGAGTGGGCTGGCCGCGCTTTTTGTTTTCGTCATCACAAATTTCTGTTTCGGCCATGTTGTTTCGGCCCGAAACCGAGAATGCGCTTTTGGGCAATTTTCGGCCGAAAACTTTCGGTGGCCGAAAATTCCGTGCATCCCTATTTTATATGCAACATCATGTATTCACAGTACATTGTACAGATTATGTAGGATAAGAGATATGTAAATATATTGCATATTACAGACTGTTAAACTTTACTAAATCAGTAAGATATACAGAATCATGAAAAAAATAGTGATACATTTTTATATTATTATATTAATTTCACATATTGTGAGGCTCAGTGATGAGCAGTGCTATGCTTTCCAGGCTGGCTTGCTCATCAATCAATTAAATTAACCAGATTGACTCGAAATTGAACGCATGTTTTTTGTTCTGTTTGTGTGTCATCAACAGACAGGAACCAGCATACAACAGCACCTTGATTCCATCGAAGAGAGAAGACAGCCCTATCTTCTTGCCACTGGTACCAAGAAAAGTTGCATCCATGGCTACTACATCACACTGGACAAGCAAGCCATAGCATGTCAGGCTGTGAGTGCTGTTGGAGCATTTGATGAACTTTTCAAAGGTCACTTTGTATTTGGCACATCCTACAACAATGCGCTGTACAAAATGTACACTTTCCTTCAGACCACAATTTTGGAAATATTCTATGTAGTGAATGTTTTGGTGGGGTTAATCTTCTTGTTAGACCCTCCAAAGAGTGTTCATAGTTTATTGCCTAGGAAAACTCTCTACCTTAAATGTGGCCAGAATGGTTGTTCTCTTGAGTTTTCAGGGTTTAGAAAACATTTAAATCGCGTTCACAGTGGACAAAGTTCAGTTCAAAGTATCACTGAGGGAAAGACCTCTAAGGCCAGAAATGTGTCAATGTCTTGTGATGATGATAGTAACTTGTGTTTTGGCGATGTGGCTACCTCAGTCAAAACTGCCAATCTTTCCAAGTGACCAATAAAAACACCAAGGAAGCTTTGGACTATTGAGCTCAACTCCGCACAGATAGGCACAACGATAACTGGTTGGATGATAGTGTCCTTGGCAGAACTTAAGATTCAATAGTAGTGAAGAACTTGCTTTAAAATGCTTCTTAATTCATCAGAAATTCAATATGCATACCTGAATCCCGACAGATGCATTTGAATCGTTTCTGTGGAAAGATTGAAAATCGCCCAACCCCCTTAATCGTCTCAACAGAATTCTATTTTCAAATAGACATGTGAAATTGTTACGCCTTGTAGAGAAAGGACTGAGATGTCAGTTCTAATCTAGGGGTAACAAAAAACTAGGTACTTATGACCAATGCCTCGTCACAACAATAATTCTCTTTATTTCCCATTTCTACAAAAACAGTACCCGCATTTTCCCCATTTTCAA
>OLKM01003985.1:0-26820 GCA_900291075.1 Melanogrammus aeglefinus | reverse complement strand
CCGGTGTTTAAGTTTGTGCTAGTTTCCGGTTTTTGTGTTTGTTATAACAGTGCCTAGAAAACTATTCCGCAGCCGTGGGCTTTCGGCGAGCCCACTAGGCTGCGTTCGCGTGTGGTGTGCGATGCGACCCGTTGCTGTCTTCTAGATGCTCGCTTTACTGTTGTTGCAGCCAAAGTTTTCTTGTGAGTCTGACCTGGTTATCTTCTGGTGTTTTACTGCATCGCTGCAAGCCCGGAGATCGTGATAGCCTGTCAGTTTGCTGCCGCGCCAACCCTAGCGCCTGTAGTTTATTGTTTGTTTATATTATTGCACGTTAAGTAATTTCGTTGCTGAAATCTTTGTGTTGCTCTAGGCCTGCTTGTGGGCAGTGAGAAGTTTTACTGTTTTTGAGTTCTTCTTGGATTTATTTTACTATGTTCGCTGTTTTCCTGGCATAGCCTGTTCTTAGCTTCCATATACTCTACTTGTTTCTGCATTGCCACTGTGTCGCGCTCCGCCAAATCGCCCCTATACACCCTGTCCGCAGCAGGTAGGCTAGTGTGCGCCCTACTGAGTTGCATTCGTGCACTGGGGCGAGCCACCGGCCTCTGTGGACTCAGAGATAACTGTGACACTCTGGACCGCTAGTTCGCATCGGTCCAGCGTGGGGCTAGTGTGCGCCTGCTAGAGTGACAATTCGTGCGCTGGTGCGGGCCACCGTAACTACCTCGGTGGGACATAGGTCGAGAGGGTCCAGCATCAACCTCCGCCTCAGGCGTCTTGGGCCTTGCCAATGGATTTCCACTGATGCAGGATCTGCAGCGCCTCCATGAGTGCCAGTGATGGGCGAAGGGAGTGCCCCATTGTGTCTTGGGGCCGCACACATCCTGGAGGACGTCGACAACCCCTGCTGTGCTGCCTGCGACCTCTCCAGGGGCGAAACACAACACAGCGTTGTTGCAGTGGGGATGGCCGTAAGCAGAGTCACAAGCGGGGCCGGCAGCGTGAGTCCCCCCACAGGCCGTCCTGGAGAGCTGCACCCAGTCCGGCTAAGCGTCCGGCTAAGCGTCCGGGTGAGCGTCCGGCTGGGGGTCCAGCTGAGCATTTGGTGGTAGCTGCAGTGACCGAGGGCGGTAGCGCGGAGTCGCTCCAGATCCTCTCGGCTCTTCAGGCTCTGGAAAAGAAGATGGACAGGCTGCGTCGGATCGCCAGGGCTCTGCCTCCAGATAGCTGCCCCTGGCACAGGAGGGGCGCCCTCTCATCCAGTCTGGGACCATGGTGAGGAGGGAGGAACGGGGCGATGCGATACGTATGTGACTTCCTTACCCTCCCCAAACAGGATGACAGACCACACAGGCGACGACCTCAGGGGAGATCTGCAGACAGGCTCTGCAGAGCCAACATTCTGGGCCTTGAGGCGCTCACACCTGCTCCGGCTCCCATGGGAGGTATCTGGGAGGGCATCCCTTGCGCTACCCTACCACCCCCCGTGCCGGAGCTGCCTGACTGCACGGCAATGCTGAGAATGCCTCACTGGTGTGTCACCCAACCCACGCTGCCCCCGCAAGGAGTGCGCAAAGACGGACCGCCTGGCCACTTGTGCTATTAATGCAGCAGCATGAGCAGCCCGGATGGGTAACGCTCTGGCCATTATGCTGGCGTCACTCCCTGGGCATGTTTTCCACCCAGGATCCCAGGAGGTGCTCGACCGTGCTGAACGTGCCGCAGCGTCGAGGGAAGCTGTCCAGCGTGTATGCCGTAAGCCTGCCCCAACGGTAAGCGGGGCGCCTGTAGACATATATAGGCCGCGGCTGCCGGCCCGGCCTCCGCGTTGTGCGGAAATACCACCAGGGCCTCTGAGTGACGGCGATTTCGCCCACCCGACCAGAGATCAGCCCCATATTCCCATTTCAGAGGTAGAGGGGGTCACCAGCGGGGCACAGGCAGGGGTGCGAGCCGCAGTAGTGATCCCGCATAGCATTCCAAGGGTGCCCGTCGATTGCCCTTCCCAGTTGTCACGGACCTTCCTGGGAGGGGGGATGTCCAGACCTTTGGTCGTGGCCACGGTGGCTCGGGGTTGCTGATTGCAATTTCAACGGCGGCCCCCTACGTTTTCAGGGGTAAAGGAAACGTCTGTACAGGACCCGGTTTTAATGTCTGTACTTGCCAAAGAGGTTCAAGAGTAACTTCTGAAAGGGGGCATCTCAGAAGTACCGCCCAGCGCACAGCTCGCTGGGTTCTACAGCAAGTATATTATTATTCCCAAGAAAGATGGCGGTCTTTGGCCCTTCCTCGACCTCAGGCCCTTGAATCGGTATCTCAAGGTGCTGCCCTTCAAGATGCTTCACACAAGGGTGGTGATGCCGTCCATCCGTCAGGGGGAGTGGTGCACATCTATGGACATAAAGGATGCCTACTTCCACGTCCCAATTTGCCGGGAACAAGGGCCCTTCCTGCGCTTTGCCTTCCAGGCAGGGCGTTCCAGTTCCAGGTCCTACCTTTCGGCCTTTCACTCTCCCCACAGGTTTTTACTCACGTGGTGTCAGCCCCTCTGTCCCTCCTCCAGGCTCACGGCCTGAAGATACTGCCGTATTTAGACGACTGGCTCATTTGCGCCCCCTCCCGAGAACAGGTAGTGCGCGACGCGAAGACAGTTCTGGCCCACATTCAATTCTTGGGCTTCACGGTCAACCACAAGAGGGTAACCTGCAACCCCGCCAACAGGCAGAATTTCTCGGTGTCCTTCTCGACTCAGTCGGCATGACGGCGTCTCTCACTCCACGAAGAGTGGGACAGTTTACTCGGGCATGCTGCTGGGTAATTTCCACTTGGGCGGTCTCGTGACCACGCACAGGGTCCAGAGGCTGCTGGGTTTGATGTCTGCAGCAGCAGTGGAAGTTCCTCTTGGCCTGCTGAGGGCACGCCCCCTGCAGTGCTGGTTCAATGCCTTCGGTCTTCACCCGAAGAGCGACAGGCAGGTGAGGCTGCGTGTGTCCCGGGCTTTTATCCGCGCCCTGCGCCCCTGGAGGGACCGGGAGTGCTTGCTCCGAGGTGTCCCACTGGGGGTTCTTCCCCACAGGAGTCATTTCTACGGACGCGTCCCTGACAGGTTGGAGAGTTGTCTGGGAAGGAGGGACGGCGAGGGGCATGTGGCAACCCCCATGGACATTGGAGCACATAAACGACAGTACTGTGCCGGTGTACTACGTCAATCACCAAGGGGGAACAAGGTCTGAGCAGTGCCTCCAGGTGGCAGAGGGCTTACTGACTTGGGCATGCCCGCTGCTGTCTTCACTGAGGGCAGTGCACATCCTGCCACTTTGGCCAAATCCAGCTTTCCTGCCAAAGGTTAATAATCCGCAGTCCATTAATCAGGTTCTGGAGGTGACTCAATTCCAGCCGTCTTCCACCTCACAGGCGGAGCAAGACAAGTCGCTGACCCTGTGCCCACTCAGGGCCTTGAGGGCCTATCTGGCCCATACACAGTCCTTGCGGAAAGCACACTTTCAGCTTTTCATCTGTTATGGGGCATCAAGGCAGGGACTTCCGCTCTCCAAGCATAGACTATTGCATTGGCTGGTGGAGGTTATTTCCCATGCTTACAGGACGCAGGGAATACCGGTTCCTTCAGGTACGAGGGCTCACTCTACCAGGAGAATGGCTACGTCTTGGGCTGCCCTTAGGGGTGTAGCAGCAGACGACATCTGTGCAGGGGCTTCGTGGTCGACGCTATGCACTTTTACCCGTTTTTACAGGGTGGATGTAACTCACCCACCTCCAGTCGGCGACGCCGCCCTCATGTCCGTGACCGAGCGAGGATTTAATTGATTCTGGGTTCCTCGCGACCCTTTTGGTATGTGTCATCCCTTTTTTGTGAGTGAGGTCGAAACAGATCGTAAGTTACGAAGGTAACTATGCATCTGTGAGACCGAGGGATGACCGTCACTATCCTTGGTCGCTCGCGGACCATCCTGAGGCGTTCAGGGATAGGAGACTGACCCAGGGAGCATTCTCTGCTATCTATTTATTAACGCAAGTTTGTTCTGCTTCCGGAGGTCATGGACATGACACGATTTTGACATTATGGTCTCGGGTGATAGGCAGAAACGAAGGTTGATCATTCCTTTTTTATAGGCGTTAGTGTGACGGGTCATCCGTCGGTCTCACAGATCCATAGCTATCTTCGTAACTTACGTTCCCTTGACAACAAGCCAACGGGTTTATCCATTGGATTTTGGATGATTGCAGAAAATTTTGCATTTTTGAAGCACCCGTCCCGTAAAATACGAAATCGTCCCTTATTTGGAAATGAAATGTTGCGTCCCGTCTTGAACCAATACAGGACGCGATTTGTTCCGCATTTCCATAAATGTCCAATACACATGTCTGCCACACACACAAATACTAAATCTAACGATAATGATCAAAACAAAACACAGGGAATACTAAGGCCAGCAAAATTGTCGCGGCGGGATCTACGCAGGACCCGCTCCGGTCCTCTGTGTGCCTGCGCATGCGTGTGGTGGTCAAGGTTGCCTAGCGACAGACACCACACACCGGCGCTGCTCACAAAACCCGCGCCTTTTAAAAATGTCCACTACACCCGATACTCCACCACGTCCTCAAAAGCGAAAACGCTTGCAAAAGTACAGACGTGAGTGGGAAGAGGCGCATCCTTGGCTGGACAGCGTCAGTGAAGTTGTTTACAAGGCAAATTGTAAAATATGTCGGCGAGTGTTTTCAGTGGTGCACGGTGGGCTGTCTGACATCAGACAGCATGCAATAGGAGAGCAACACTGCAGACATGAAAGATCACAGAAGACCCAAGCGTCAGTGTCACAGTTCTTCATACCCCAATCATCTCCTGAGATTGACACGGTATGGGACATTATGTTGTGATTGATTTCCTATCTGGTTGTGCTTTTGCCAGAAGATGGCAGTGCATGTGCAGAGTCTATTTTAGTAAATTGTTGTGGTTTGATTGATTGTTTAGGATGTTGAGTTTTAAAAGTCGAATGAACGACCATTTATTTAATATACAGTAGTATTAGCCAATATGAATATTATATATGGCCAATTAAAGAACAAATCATAACAATGGATTAACAGTTAATAAATAAATAAGTAAATTAAAAAATGTTTGCAGAGCTTTCTGTGTATTCTGTGTCAAAATGTTTATATTTTTGAGGAATGCAGTGTTCAGTGATCATTACAACAATTATATTATTAGTGTGGTTTAATTGTTTGGATGACCTGACTTCTTTTCAAGACATTTAGGGCATTTCACAAGTCATAAGACAGGCAGCAGACAAATGTTTAATGTTTAATCAATGTTTCAATAAATGTTTAATCAACAATATGTCATCACACTCCTCCCCTCTAGGTTACCGCAGCTGAGGTGACACAGGTGTACCACACAGTCAGACACAACCTCAGCTACAACAGTGCTGGCACATGAACTGAATCAAAAGATTCTCCCGGATTCATAAATTGTAAAAAAAAAAAAAAATCTCTATAGGGAGAACAAAGGCAGAGGCAGTGGTTAAAGATGTTCTTGCTCCAAAGGGAGTGGCTGATGTTCTCAAGGCCCTAACATCAGATAAACCCGTCCCATTTTACCATTCAGACAGATGCATCAAATAAAGGCAACAGGAAGATGTTCCCCCTTGCTGTTCAATACTTCAGTCCAGAATGCGGGGTCACCAACAAAATGCTGGATTTCATTGAAAATGCAGATGAGTCCGCTGCTGGGATTGTAGCTCTCATAGAGCAGTCGCTTGACAAATGTGGCTTATCGTTTGATCAAGTGACAGCATTTAGTACAGACAATACAAATGTGAATTATGGAATTCACAACTCTGTCTTCACCAACTTGAAGAAGAAACAAAAATATCTGCTGCAATGAAACGATAGTTATGATATTATAACTCTAGTTCTATGATTTTAGGCGTAGCCGTCTAGGCTTCGCCTTATGGGCTTGTCCCGTGCGCGTGCTCGCGCGCACTGAAGAATTTCAACTATGCACCAATCAACGTGGGCCCCGCCCACATTCCCCACGGCACGTAGTGTATAAAAGGGGGCGCAAGCCGCCGCCTCATTCTCCATGCTATTCTTTCAGCATTTGGAGGGTACAGCAGGTGGGAAACTAGACGGCTACGCCTACAATCATAGAACTAGAGTTATAATATCATAACTATCGTTCTATTTCATGTAGGCTACGCCGTCTAGGGCTTCGCCTTATTGGGCTAAGGCGAAGCTGCTGCGAGCGGAAGCCCGATCAATGTACTCCTGCTGGACCCCAGTCAAAATACTTAAGTCACCAGGGCACATAAGACTCAAAAAGCCGGATGTGCAAAACACAACAGCTTGATGATCAAGGGAAAAAAGTGAGTCTGCAAAGACTCCGGCCCCAATCCGTCCTTCATGGAATCCATGAAGGGCGAAGGGAAGAGCCAGAGTAACACGGTTTCCATTAGGTCCGCCACCACCGGGGGCGGAGCCACGAAGTCCGACTCTCCAATAAGGAGCTTCCCTCGTCCATTTTTAATTTAAAACACGGCGGGAGTGCCACACTGGCAGACAAAACCAACTCGTCAATTGGCGAGCCAATAGGAACCTCTCTACTCCGCTTTCCATTTGAAAAACGGCAGGAGAGAAAATACTGGCGGATAAGGGGTCCTCAAACCTAAGCCGTAGAAGGGACACTGGACTCCAACACAGAGTTGCCGAGTGAGCCCCTGGACATGTCTAACATGTAAAAACGGACAAAGGGCCCGGGGGAGGACCAAGACGCAGCTGCGCAAATGTCCTCCACCGGAACGCCTCTGAAGGGAGCCGTCGAAGCAGCCACGCTCCGTGTCGACTGAGCTCTAACGCCCAATGGTGGCGCTAAGTCCTGTCGAGCATAGGCTAAGCAAACACCTTCACATATCCAGCGAGAAAAACCGCCGTTTTAGAGAGAGCGCGGCCCCTGCTAGAAGTCGCTATAACACACAAACAACTGTTGTGTGGAGCGGAACGCGGCCGAGCGTTTCACATACATAGCCAGCGCCCGCACCGGGCACAGGAGATGCAACTCCGCCTCCGCCTCACTAGAATGAGGCGGGGGGTGAAAAGCCTTAAGCATAATATCTCTCGACCGGAAAGAACTATTAATATTCTTAGGGAGGAACGCAGGATTAGGTCTGAGCAGCGCGAAGGAGCTGTCCTCGTTAAGCAACAAGCACTGACACTGACAGACAGAGCGGTCAGCTCACAGGCTCGTTTGGCAGACACCAATGCCAATAAGAGCGCCGTCTTAAAGGACAGGGCATCCAAAGGGGCCTGAGACAGAGGCTCGAAAGGGGCCCTGGACAACCCGCGCAACACGGTGGGGAGGTCCCAGCGTGGTGTAAGCACGCGCGAAACAGGCCTAACCCGTCTAGCCCCACGCAAGAACCTCTTGACTAGTGGATGGCTGAAGATCGGTCCACCATCACAGCCCGCATGGCCAGCTGAAACAGCTGCCGCATAGACCTTGATAGTGGAAAAGGCCAAACCCTTCTCCAATAAGTGCTGCAGAAAAGCAAGCACGCTTCCCACCTCGCAATGGGATGGGACAGCGTGGTTCCTGTCACACCAATCAGAGAAAGCGCCCCACTTTCGCCGCATAGAGGGGAAGAAGTAGAAGGCGCACGTGCACCCTGGATAGTGGTTGATAACCGCTTCAGGGCAAACCTTTGCCCTGCAGGATCAACCTCTCAGGAGCCAGACCAGCAGCCGTCCCGATATATCGGGCGGGTGGTGCACCGTCCCATGGGCCTGCGAAAGCGCATCCGGCCTGAACGGTACCGGCCACGGCGCCGTCCGTGAGAGCGCCGCCAGCTCTGGAAACCACAGAGCTGAACGGTTCTCCGGAGCCACTATAATCAGGGACAATCTCTCCTGTCTGACCCGCTCCAGGAAGAGGAAGGATTCAGCTGGAGGCGGAGGAAACGCATACAAGAGAACCCGAGGCCAAGGTGTGTGCGCCAACGCATCCACCCCCAACGGGGGAAGATCCCGAGGGTTGAGAGAGAACCACAACCTGCAGTGTGTGTTCTCCCTGCACGCGAACAGGTCCACCTGAGCCGTCCCGAACCTCTGCCAGATCAGTCTGACAATGTCGGGATGTAACCGCCACTCATGAGGCACGCCGCGAGACATGAGGTCCACCCCGAAGTTCTGTGCGCCCGATGTTTACGTAGCTGCCGCGGCGATCGACATCTGGCCTAACATAAAGGGTACTGTCGGCGTTGGAAACGCGACCTCTGAACTGAGCTGGGCTATACCACCCCCTCCCTACCGGACTGAGGCGAACCGAACCGTACCGTACCCTGCAGTGGAAACGCGGCATTATAATAGTAAAGTAGAAACAACAAATAAAAGCATACAGGCAGCGATAATCTGTTATCAAAGCCCCTTTTTAAGACTTACTTACACAGTCGATTGGCCTGGCCTCAATAACAATAACTTAGTGGCTCCAGTGGGAATGCAAATGTGAACTATCTTAACCTCTCTCAGTTAGAGAGAGAAAGCGATGTATCTTAAGATAAAGGGAGCATATACAATTCCTTTTAATGTGAATAGTAATTATATAAACAAGGTTAATATAATTTGTTTATAATTATATAGTTATGATGGATATTTCCACGACATTAATGAACATGTTTTAATTAGTACTATCCATTCTCTTTTTTTAATTGCACACAGGGCGACTGGCGATCTTTCATAGGGTTCTCCTGAAATACCTTCCCAAACGACAATGAAAATATTGTGAAAAGGAAACAAGCCACCACAGTGACAGGTGTGTTACCATGTGCTCTTTGAATAGTATATTAACCAAAATTAAAAAGTTCACAGCTAGTCTACTCAACAAATTTTTAGTGTAATCATATTCCTTGTCATTTACAGGAGAACCACAGTTCAAACAGGTGTACTGCAAGAAATCCAAGCAATGGATATTGAAAACAATCTTCACGCCACACACCACCCAGTTTATCGGACATCTAATCAAGAGGGTCATCAAGTTCAAAGTCCCAACCTCCTCACTCACCCTGCCACAACCTGCTTTTCCACCAACTTTGTTCCAAAGCCGCTTCTGAGACCTCTTCCCATAGCACCCAACTCAATCTCTCTCTACTCTGCTCTTCTGGGACACCTCCAGCAGTGCCTTTTTAGATTCTCCCTTTAGTGAATATATATTATAATTGGTTTAGTTTTACCCTTTTGATTTTAATTTGTTGTCTACCCATGACACAATTCTTTCATTTGTGAATAGAAAATATAATGTCACTCCTGGGGCCGTATTCACAAAGCATTTTATCACCGCTAGGAGTGCTCCTTACTCGCGCTAAAACATTTTGCGTGAGAGTTTTTTCTTAAAAGTTATTCACAAAGCCGCTAAGACCTACTCTTACGAAGGATGAATCACTTAGAGTTAACTAAGAGTGACGCGCCGTTGCTATGGATTACGTCAATTCTCGTGCACGAGTTTAGAAGCGGTCAGTGTGGGGATTGGTTGTTCAGACGAGCCCACTAAATTACCGAAAAACCAGGAAATAGAGGCTAGAAATGTATTCCTATCAAGTAGTTATGGACAGTGCAGTGAGCAGAATACACGCACGATGACAAGTTTGTGCAGACCACGATAATGACGTTTTAGCCTGCACGTTCGAGAGAGAGAGAGAGAGAGAAAGCAAACAATAAAAATACGTAAAATTGAAAGAAAATATATGTTATGAACCACACAAATGTGTGTCGACTGATGCCAAGGTGTTTGCCTAAAATGTGTATTCACAAAATGATCCCTAAATGCCAGTCCACTCGGTTCCACACGGCCAAATTCATTGTCATGTTGATCGTCGTCATCATCATCATCATCATCATCGTCTGGCTGGCTTGCAGAGGTTGTGTAGAATGGCACATACAGTGATGACTGTGCTTGCCCTCTCTGGGGTGGGGCGTATTTCGCCATTGGAGGACATGAAACCGACGTTTCATCTGTCCAATTTCTCTCTCCACAACATTTTGTGTATGTTTGTGTGCTCTTAACATGTATGGAGGAAAACAGCAAACAATAATAAATAAGGATTCAACAAATAAAAGGCTTCAAAGAGCCAATACGATGTGTTACGCAAAGGACTAAGCGTAATCTGCATAATCACTTACATTTTATACTTTAACTGTGCTCCCGGTTGTGGATTGAGGTAGGGTGTCAAGAGCCACGTCTTGCAGGGATAGCCACTGTCACCCAGCAAGTGACACCCAACTGGTACATGGTGCCTCTCAAAAAGCTGCCTAAGACCGCTCTCCATTAAAATGCGCGAATCATGGGTAGCTCCAGGCCACTTTGCAACAACATCCAGTATGTTGAAATTTGCATCGAAAACAACCTGCGTGTTGATGGAATGCACTTTCTTCCTATTGACGATATGTGGTCTAGAGAGCATGTTGATAGTTTGATTTATGGCACAGCTGACCAATGGTTGCGATATTCCTAAATCGTCGGCATTGCAAAGTTGCATTTTCCCTGTTGCTAAATAACATAGTGTTGCCAAACATTTTATTTCGGGAATAATCTGATTATTCCTGTTAGTCGGGGATGTTATTGCATCCCACACTATTTTTCTCACAGCCATTTTACGATTCTTTGTGAATAGGTCTTACTGAGTTAGGAGTCCTCTTGAGGACTTTTAAGCTCTCCTAGACTTAGGTGCTACTTTTAGGCCTAAAATACTTTGTGAATTGCTCTTAGTGAAAAAAGTTAGGAGTCCTAAATTTAAGAGTGACACACCCATTATTTTTAGGAGTTACTCCTAAATTCGCCAGTTAGGACCTACTTTTGGCCCTAAGATCCTTTGTGAATACGGCCCCTGATCTACGGTCTGTCTACACCAAAGTTCAACATTATAAATTTGGAATGAGGTAAGTAATATGCAACTGACTTAGTGCAATTTAGACTCATAATACTTTTTATAAAAATGATGTTTGACGGTCATTTTGCTATTATTTTCATCTAAGGCAACAGTAGCTTAGTAGCTCCACTTGTGAAATGTTGGTCGTCCAATTATTTCTCGAATATACACTTGGAGCAAAACTACTAAGGACTACAACAACGTGAATTTGAACCATTTATTTCAAGATATGTAAACAATGAAACTTATAGTTCCTCCTGAGCGTCGTCAGCTTCTTGGTGCCCGCCAGTACTGGCCGTCTGGAGCTGAATATTTTAGTCGGATGGTCTGCACGACACAAGTAGGTAAAACGACACGACAGCCTCTGCCCAATCTCTCGCCTTGCAGGACCCATTCCAGAAAGTGTCGGTAGGCTGTTAGGCGATATTGTCTAGACATGTCATTGAGCACACAGTTAGCGATAGATGGTCTTTATGCAGTTAACATGCCACGTTAGTAACAGAAATAAACTGAAAACACTCACTTTACACTCAGACGTCCATTCGTCCCTGCAGGCTTTGGCTGACGGTTTATTACAACAGAAATAAACTGAAAACACTCACTTTACACTCAGACGTCCATTCGTCCCTGCAGGCTTTGGCTGACGTTTCCAGTACACCATTGGGATTCTGAAATAGTTCTCCAGGATCCCGCTGTCCATATGCGGTACGAAACTAGTATACTCCACAAAACATACGCCTGTCCTCGTCTGATTCAGAGATTTTGTCCAGAAGAAATTGACATCTTTCAAATTCTTTGCAGCAGACAGACTCTACCTCTGTGTCCATAGGCACACAGTGAGAGCACAGGCACCACCAATATGTCCCAGCTTGAGCCATTTCAGGCTCCTCGTCCGCGACAGGCAGGTCTTCTGCCTCGGCTGTAGCAGCCGCAGCAGCTGCCTCCTGTTCCTCCAACAGATTCAGCTGCTCGTCGCTATATTGTGGCTCATAAAGGTAGCCACGAACATCTGATTCGAGCATCACATCTTCAAAATCCCCATCTTCTATATCAGATCCAGTACCTTCCTCCATTGTTGTTGATTCAGTTTTCTCCACAGCGTCTGTAAGCTTAGACGCTGTCGATGTTAGTTCCTGCATGTTTCTGCTGGTGAAGTCCCACCAATTGGCAATGATCTAATAGGTCTGTAGCATCAGTGGGTCCCACCCCCTATAGGAGACGGGACTAGTGCTTGTAGTCTTACGAGAATCCTCCCCTCTAACTTCCTGCTTTAAATTACACATAAATCGTCATATTGCGTCATTTAAAGCAGGAAGTGTTAGAGATCGATACGGATATCTCTGGTCTCAGGGGAAAATAAGGGAACGATGCACGACCATTCAAAAATATGACTGGGTTTCTAACAATACAAAGCTTAATGGGAATAAAGTTTCCCTTTAAGATAAATAAAACTAGATCTAGCAGAAGAAAATACAAACCCTAATGCCAATCACATATAATCCACAGTGATTGCAGAGCTGCTTCTGCGTTATCGTGCCGTTTGAAGGAGTTCTCGCATGCCACTTGCAAGACCTGAATAACAGAGCGAAATTGTCACTTCTCCCAGCCCGCCCTAAATGTATCATCAACCGCATGGCTGGTGTGATTGATTTAATAAGGGAAGCGCTATGCGCTGTGCTGATGTGATTCCCCCTCCTCCGCCCCACAGACGCCAACCCTTGAGCCAAATTTATGCCTGGATTGACTTGAGAAGAACACAAATTAATATTCCCAGAAAAATAAAAATGAACTGAGAATGTCTGTACAAATGTTTTTATCCCAAAAGGGTTCTGGGCTATTATTGGAGTACAATTATATTAAATGTTAATTATTTGGAGTGACAAATGGGTTTGTTAATTTTTTTTAATTTATTACATGGGAGGATTGAAGGAAATGAATATGAAATTTTGTAGTTATCACTTTAAATTAACTATGTAAAACTAATTTAAAAAAGACAAAATTTAAAACGTACATCAAATATCAAAATTAACCCTGAATGCATCACACTATGCGACGCATGAAAAAACTGTACTAAAGTATTACATTTTCATGAAATAATAAGAGACCTACTCATGCAAGCCCAAATGGTGCAAAATTCAACCTTTTCAAGCCTTTTGCTTGGGGACATACACACATACGTACACACACACCCACACACACACATACACTCACCAATACACACAAACACAAAGATACTTACAGACACACGTACACGAGATACACAAACACATATATACAGACATACACTGAGAAACACACACAGACATACACACAGAGAAACACACAGAAATATACAGACATACACACACACGCACACACACATAGATTCTATTGGAGGATTTCACCTTAGGCTCGACATTGACGTGCTTTCACAGCAGTGAGAGAACAGGGAGACAAAAGGAGGCCGCTGAAGGACAGAACAGAGGACAGAGAAGTGACAGAGACGCAGCGCAGATAAAACGGAGACACAGCCAGGATAACGGTGAACAAGAAGCACCAAGGGTGCGGGAGGGGGGATTCTGAAGTCAGAGATCAGTGGAGACTTGCACGTTTTCTCTCCAGCTCTCTGCTGTGATGTGATGGCAGATCTCTGTGTGCCCATGGGGATGAACTCGGATAACACAGAGGTCGACGGAGCCGGTTTTGTTTACAATTTATCAGTCAATGCCCCTCTCTCATACCGCCGTCCAGCCCTCTAATTTTTTATCTTCAAATATCCTTTTAACTGACTTTCTAAAGTTAAGCTTCAATTGCACTAGTTTAGCTGATCTTTTAATAAAATATGTGGCGATAAGGGGTGGAAGGTTTGACTCCATAAAGTTCATGAGAGGGAAACAAATGTAGTAAAACTGTTTAATTGGATTTAGATTGGATTTTGTTAATTAGCGTTTTGTTTTTCTTCCATTAATTAACAACCCACAGAAATAAATGTGTAGCGGTGGAGATTTCAAACATAAGTGCTGTCCGGACTGATGTAGGCCGAGGTATATGGAACGCCAACAAGGCCACAATACGGTCCTAAAATGGCGCGGTAAAAGTGCCAAACCGTACGGAATCCGTGCGGTTTGGCAGGATTTCCGTACGGATTCCGTACGGATTTTGAATGACTAATAGATGCGGCTATTAGTTATTCACTCCGGCTATTAGGTATGCAGAACAAGCCCCTCCCTCTTTCTTGCTTGACCACTGAGTTTGAAGGCTGTCTAACAAATCAGTGAGGAGAAATACCAAGTAACGCATTGTCAGAGCTGCAGTGCCTCCATGTTTCGCCGTAACATAAAGCTGTGTTGTCTTTACTAGTTTCACTACAATGTAATGACCACCACTAGCTAGTGGAAAATACATTTATGTCTAGTACAGTGTAATGTTAGGCTATAAATGAGATGGCAGTGTGCAAAATAGCGTCAATATTCTGGGGTGTCCACATCCCCTGATTGTTGCGTGTCCCCCGATCTAAATGTTCTCAATATGACATTACAATATTATATATATATATTCCTTTGCATGGCTGTCCTAGGAGAGCCGTACGCATTTTAAAAACACCTGTAATCAGCGTGACTATGACTTTCCCAGCCGATACAGGGGGGCTCTTAAAATTTATTTAGGAGGATCTTCTACTGTCATCCTCCAGTTTATCGCAAACATCTGGAGATAAGTCGATTTAATTAAATACTCAAGTGAAATACAAGTAGGTACCTCCAAATTGAACTTATTAAACAGTACTTCAGTAAGGGCATTTACAATCCATCACTAAAGATTTTATACAGAGTATTTTGATTCAGCGGATTTAATATTTATTTGTATAATCTTCACAACTCGCAGCAATGAAATGTTACTTTATCATCATGGGAAATGGGTATTCTGATTCAGCGCATTTAATATTTATTTGTATAATCTTCACAACTCACAGAAAAGTAATGTTAATTTATCATCATGGGAAATAGCATATTGTAGTGCCGAGTGACAGGAGCCGGAGGCGGAGTATCCAGAGTTTTTAATTAACACGACGCAATAAACAGTACATTCCAAAAGCCGGACTGAAATGGACGGTCGTTCCGTCTGCTGAAAGAGTCTGTGATAAACACGCCCCCCACCCATAGTTCTGTGGGTGGTGGTTCTTATGTTAACCACCACACAAGCCCCCCCAGAATTCACCCATAGTCAAAGTCCTTGTGACGGGAAGGGGCGACGACCTGACCCCGTCTCGAGCGGATGACAGGGGGCGAGGCGGAGGAAGCAGCAGGTACGTCCATGCATTACCTGGTGCTCCTTTTCGGAGGAGCTGGCGACCAGGATGTCATCCAAATAAACGAAAACGAAGGGCATCTCCCTGAGCGCCGAGTCCATTAACCGCTGGAAGGTCTGAGCTGTATTTTTGAGTACGAACGGCATACGCAGGAACTCGAACAACCCGAAAGGTGTCACTACCACCGTCTTGGCGATATCCGAGGGATGCACCGGTACCTGGTGGTAACCGCGCACCAGGTCCACCTTCGAGAAGACCCGCTTGCCCGCCAGGTGTGCTGAGAAGTCCTGGATGTGCAGGATTGAGTAGCGGTCGGGCGTGGTAGCGTCGTTCAGGCGGCAGTAATCCCCACAAGGTCGCCACCCGCCGTCTGGCTTAGGAACGATGTGGAGGGGTGAGGCCCAGGGGCTGTCTGAGCGGCGTATGATGCCTAGGCGCTCCATGTTGGCGAACTCCGACCTAGCGACCTTCAGCCTGTCGGGGTTAAGTCGACGGGCCCTAGCGTAGATGGGTAGGCCCTTGATGTCTATATGATGCTCTACATCATGTTTCGCCGTGACCACGGAAAAGGTAAGTCAGGGTTATACCGGGGAACTCCCTGAGCAGGCGCTGATATTCGTCCCCCTCTGATAGGGAGCTGGAGAGCCCGCCATAAGCTGCTCGACTGCGGGCACATGCAAACGAGGAGAACGTCTGTGCGTCCACCAGGCGGTTGTTTTTGACGTCTACCAGCAGATTGCGCGCACAAAGGAAATCCGCACCGAGGAGGGGAAACAAAATCCCACCTGAATCGCTGGCCTCCAAAGCACAGGTCCGCAGTCTTTGTACCATACGTGCGAATGGGTGTGTCATAAGTGGACCTCAACTGTAGACCGTGGACGCCAGGCGCGGTGTCCTCCACTGTAACCGGCAGGACGCTCCTCTGAGCGCCGGTGTCGCAAAGAAACTCGCGGCCGGAGAGAGTGTCCCTGATGAACAATAGCCGGGTTGACGTGTCTGCACTCACGGCCACTAATGAGCGCAAGCCTTGGCGTTTCCCGTCGGTTTAAAGTTGCACGGGGACCGGCACCTCTTTGCCTTAGCGCCAAAACGCGCGTGAAAATAGCACATACCTGTGCTGGCACGGCCTTCGGCTGCCACTGGGGCTCTGTTGGCTAGCCTGTCATCGTCCGGGGGGTATGGACGTCGGAACTATTTTCTGAGAGGGGGGGCGGGATTTTTTTTTGGGAGGGGTCGGGGAGAGAAGCACACTTACAGTATCAATGATTAACGAACTATAATGCAGCATCTTAATTGTTAAGAAAATGAAACATAATAAATAAATGAATAACTCAAGCCTTTATTAAGACACATAACACTAGGCTATAAAAACAGCATTCAGAAAAAGAACAGTTTGCGCTCCAAAGGGCTTTCACACTTTTCCAAAAGTGGACCTTCTCTCAGTTGACCTGCTGATGAATTCTTCAAGCAGGGCCGAAACATCGCATTCATCAATAAGGTCACTATGCGCATTCATAATGGCCAAATGCGTGAGTCTTTCCTGGTGGACCATGGACCATGGTATTGCGCAGCCAGGTTTTCAATCTGCGCAAGGCAGAGAAAGAGCGCTCGGATGCCGCGACAGATATGGGCAGGGCCAGACAGAGTTTTATGAGCTTCTCCACCTCCGACAGCATGGAGCGGGTTTGGGGCTGAGACATTGCTGATTCATTGAACTCACATTGTCTTGTAAGCTAACAACAATGCCCGCGATCATATCAAAACAACAATGCCCGCGAAACAAAAGACTTTGTTTATTTTAGCCTACGTCACACTGAGCTGTCAGATGCAACCTGGTTCCGTACAGCAGTCTAGCCTATGCCAGGCTGCTGTACGGAGCCAGCCAGGTTGCATGTCACATAGATCTGTGCATTATGAGATAAATGTAGTAAGTCAGACAAATTCAGTTTAAATTCAGATTCTTTATTTTTATTTTTTATGCATAATGCTGTGGGTAGGGAGGCTGATGGGGGGGGCGGATGGGAGGGGGTGCGGCCGCACCCCCCGCACCCCTAGTTCCGACGTCTATGCCGGGGGGTAGCCACTGCGTGTTGGGGCAAGCACTTTGGGTGCGAAACTCTGAGCAGCCAGGAAAAACCGGCCGGCTTCCTCTGCCAAAGCGCGTAACTCCGTAATCCTCGTGCCCGCGAGCGCCGTCCGGACCTGCAGTGGCATGTGTTGGAGGAACAGCTCCATGAAGAGGAAGTTCGGTTCTTCCGCACCCAGCAGGTTGAGCATCATCTCCATATGCTTAGAGGGTTTGCTGTCCTAAAAGAGTCTGTGCTAAACACGCCCCCCACCCATAGTTCTGTGGGTGAATTATGTTAACCACCACAATATAAACAAGCTTCATAAAAATTCATTTCTAAGCAGTAGGCCTACTACATATTTCTCAACGTAAACATCATGACCATAGGCTATGGCAAAGTTTTCACACCTTTCACACAGTCATACATAATTAACACATCAAAGAAACATCTGAGTCTTGGGTAAAGCTGGGCTATGCTTCATGTGAGGAGCAGGGCCCGATTGGAAGGAAGCCCATCCAGGATGAAGTTGACCCGGAGAAGGCAGCTTCCAGGCAGATGAAGATGGAGGTCTCTACTTCTTATTACCACAACAGGAACAGAACGCAGCCAAGCGAATAAATTCAGCCAAGTCACTGAGAAGTCTGTCTGTGGCTGCAATATTTGGAAGATACAGTTCAACCATGTAGGACTTTTCTAATTCCCCATTGCACTTTACAGAGAAAGAACACTTTGTTGCAGTCAGACTTTTTTTTTGTTTTAACTTTAACATAGTGAGGTTGGAACACAACAGTTTGACCTGGCTTGGTGGAAAGCCCACTCACCACGTCAAGGTACAGGTCACGAGTGGGAAAAAAGGCGTGCCTGCCTGCCTGCCTGCCTGCCTGCCTGCGTGCGTGGGGGCACTCTAAGCGTCCTTCCCTGTGTGTGCGTGGTGCACTCCAAGCGTCCTTCCACGGGGTTGGGCACCAAATTAGGCCACGCCAAAGGTACTCCCACAGGAGGTTTTTCCTTCCTCCATGGCAATACCGGATACACTGGTAGCCTGAGGACCAGAAAACAGGTATTGGCCGTGGGGAAAAGGGCCGGTCCATCCTCCTTATGAAGGAATTCAAGCTGCGGTTGGATGGGAAAACCCACAGCAGGAATCCTCTTGAGGCCCGTGGCAAACGCCAAAACCGCCCCCAGGGTGAGACTCGTATCTCCATCTGTTAATACATAAGAGAAAACTTGTAAGAACGACCCCATGTGAACATTAACAGGAATTTTACACTGCCTGCCATGTGCCAATCTTTTGTCGTCCTTAGTTAAGTTATACATTAGGAATCATTATTTGGGATTTCTAAGCACTTTCATGGCACAAATTATCTTCTAACAGTAAAGAATGCATTGACATATGTGTATGACATAAATCATGTATTGAAATTCAACATCAGAGGCCTGTTTCAGGTAGCTGGTTTAACATACTCTGAGTTTAATCCTGCGCTCTGAGTTGGTTGACTCAGAGTTCAGGGTTCAAAAGCAACTCTGGGTTTTCGGTTTCAGAACAGGTGATCAGCGTTGGTTCAATCAACTCTCAGTGTGTTCACGCTGGGTTGGGGGCGTGCCTGTTGACTTTAAAGAGCCATCATCAATGGATCTCTGATAACATGATCAAACATGGACCAAAACCGTAGATCCGCTTACTTTTCCCCCACGGAAATAGAAATTCTAATGCACGCATATGCCGAGCAGTTACCAATTTTAACCAAAAAAAGCAATGCCGCCGCGGCAGTGAGAGCGCGAGAGAGAGCTTGGCAGGAAATTGCTGAACAAGTCAATGCGTGAGTAAAATAAAATAGTAAAATAAAATGAGAGGAAAGTTTAATATGAAATCGAATTCAATGAGAGGCCAGCCCTTTCTAAATCACAGCTTACCTCTGTAAGATTCTCGCTGGAATTATAATGAAACGCTCTACTTGGCACTGTGAAATCCAATGTCATCTTTTGCATTTCTATAGCTTCCAGTCAAAGAGCTCTATAAAATCTATCTGGAAAAATAAATAACAAAGCAGACTTGGAAATGGACCACATTAGGCAAAAGATGAAAAAGGATGCTTTGGAGATCCAAATTTTGGAACACAAGTTAAAGATGGGTGAGGTGCAAACTGGGATACTGTTTCCTGCTCCAAAAACATACCCAATATGAATGACTTTTTTTGTGCTTTCAGGAAATCCTCATAAAAAGTAGATCTTCATTAGAACATGGGCTGTGGTGGGACAAGTTATTTTATTGAACAGTGTCACCCCCTACCAGAGGCTGGGTCTGTCACACGAGTTTACATACAGGAATGCCAAAAAACATTTTGGAAATAATAAAATACATTTAACTACATAGAAAACTCAAGTCGAGTCTTTCTCGAACCACCCTTCCGTCCTGTGGATCCATGGCATGGTTTGGGTTGATGTGCTGCTCATCTGCAACTGTAGGTGGGCAATTTTCCCCTCTCAAAATCGCGATGTTGTGAAGAACCACACATGCAACTATTATGTCACATGCCCTTTCTGGTGTGACTCGCAGCATTTGGAGGCACTGGAATCTTGCCTTCAGGATCCCGAACGTGTTTTCGACCCTGGCTCTCGTCCTCATATGCGCCAGGTTGTAGCTGCTGCTGTGGTCCTGGCATGGGATTGGCATACGGGGTCAGAAGGCAAGGCTGGCAGGGGTACCCTCTGTCACCTAAAACATGACCGTCAAACTCTCCTACGATACAGGTGAAATATTAATCATCTGAACAAATATGGATTATAAATCCTTCAAATATAGGCTTAACTCACCACGGGCCAAGGGCGTCAGTTTGTTTTTAGAAGTGGTGGGGACAATAACCATAAGCTTGAGTGTGGTTTGAAAAGTGGTGGGTACCCTTATGTAAGCTATTCATCCATTCAACGCTGCATTACAATATGCTCTGCAGTGTATTGTCAGGTGTTGAAAAACCAGTTTGTGTTTTGGCTTGTTTTGCAAAACGACGTTGGAAACACCAGGGTATTGGCTCGGGATATGTAATATTAATACACACAGGACAAAGAAAAGTGTTGGCAATTTAACACTTATCTTGACATCAACAAAGTTTACCAGACAATCAATGGCAGACTGTAAAGGGGGTAGGCTACGAAATGAAACGAGGTACTACTGAGCATCACACCCCGTCCTGACATACAGCGATGCGACAGCGACGCGAGCGAGCGAGCGAGGAAAAGTGATTAGAATGTGTACTTTTCAATGAGCCTGTCCTGACGTGCCGCGAGCGCCGTCGCGCCGTCCAGCGATGTCGCTCAACCCTGAATTTATCGCTCGCGTTGTCTCTATCTGGACGACATTTTGCGGCGGTGTCCCGCCCCTAAACACTTCTTATTGGTTGATTAAGTACACGCTGCTTCCTGTTGAATGTGTTTACATCCCTCGCGATGATTTTGATTGGTTTGGATTCTTAACCAATAAAATACACTTCGCGACAAAATCGTCACGCTGCATATCAGGACACCCTCGCGCGAGTTTTTCGTCGCCGTTTCGCTCGCTCGCTGTATGTCAGGACGAGGTGTCAGCCTTTTGAAGAAAGAGCAGGGTTGCTGGTAGCATAATGTTATGCTGCATTAAAAAATGAAAAAAACAAGCACCCAGAGGAGAAGTGCATCTACCAAATCCTGACCACCAGTAAACACTCGCGAAGGACCCAATTCACACTTCACTCGTTACATCATGAGCAAATTGCCCGCAAATAAAATCCCCTAGAGTTTAGGGATAATTCACACAGCAGGTTATACGAGAACATATTTATGTCAGGATAGGCCTACCACTGGCTCCAAGTCCAACGTCAAATATCTCAATCAGACAAAAACAACTATAACCACCATTGTGGCATAGCAATCGAAACGGTGTGTAGCTGCTACTAGCTGCAATCTATATATGAATGCATACTAGCTGGAAGCACCACACCAGAATCAGATGATCACAACGCTTAGGACCGGTGGGTAACCTAGCCAGGTCATCACGAGCAAACAAAACCAGCAGCAAAGTTTACGTAAACCAATTTCTTACCTTATGTGGCCCTCCACATGCAGGCTAGATGATGTATCCATATTCCACGTTATCCAGTGTCACACATGCTTTTTACCTGAAGCAAAAGGACCCGCTAATTTTCTGAATAAAAATTTCAATTTTGGGCTGCTGTCTTGAAACTTCTTTTATTATAACGCTGTGTTGTACAGACAGCCCACGTAGCGCCGCTGCCCCCTCCCCTCGCGATGATATAAAAACAACAAAAAATCACTATTTATTGCTCGCGTTGTCTCTATCTGGACAACATTTCGCGGCGTTGTCCCGCCCCTAAACACTTCTTATTGGTTGATAAGTACACGCTGCTTCCTGTTGAATGTGTTTACATCCCTCGATGATTTGATTGGTTTGGATTCTTAACCAATAAAATACACTCGCGACAAAATCGTCACGCTGCATATCAGGACACCCTCGCGCGAGTTTTCGTCGCCGTTTCGCTCGCTCGCTGTATGTCAGGACGAGGTGCAAGGCTGCCTTCCAACTGCCAAGTGTAGTAGGCCTGCTGCTGGAATGATTAACCACAGGTGCTCGCGCGGCGCGGCACTGAATGAGAGATACTGATGATCAGAATCCCGCCCCCTCATTTGCTCCACTCACAGCCCGCTGTTGTGTGCATGCTGTGAGGATGTCTTTCGTGCGTGCCTATCGCGATGATTTAGACTCGACGATTTCGGTTGAGTATGTGTTTTTTTTTTTGGTTTTTTTTCGGTCGCATTTTTAAAAGTGGGGGGGGACAAAATTCGTATTTTAAATAGTGGGGGGACATGTCCCCCCGTCCCCCCGTAATCGACGCCTATTGCCACGGGCAAATTTATTTTGAGTTGCCACACAAATAATTTGTATTGAACTTAAAGCATGCCCCCGGTGCATTTGACAGTTAACATGGGGGCTGAGAAGGTGGTCCTAAATTAAAGGATGGATCGCGCTGAAAAACGATAGCGCTCGTGAAGAAAATTGTCAGGAAAAAGAGAGTATATCCAACCCGGAGGTTTAATAATCGTTCCTCCACGGAGATTCCTTCTGAGGATCGCAGGCCTCATACGTCCACGGGCTTCTCAAGAGGACATGCCATTTTCTAACACTTCGTTCTGTCGGAGAGCTGCCTTCAGCCAGACAACCAACTCAGAGTAGGTCTAACCACCTCCCGAGCAGGTTAGACCCACGGCGTTATGTTTGCCCGCAGCAACTAACTCTCGGTTGCGCTGAACCCTGCTACCTGAAACGGAAGACCCAGAGTTTCCACTAACTCAGAGTGAACAAACTCGGGGGTGCCTCAAAACCAGCTACCTGAAACAGGCCTCAGTACACTATAGAGCACACCACACAGTATATTGACACAAAAATACTTCTCCAAAAAGTGGTTTCAATCAACATTAACCATTTACTTGCCTTTCAGAGCTTGGTCCTCAAATTGTAATCTGTCACCTCTTCCAAAGTGGCAGGAAGAGAGGCAGATTAGAAACCTGTCCGTACAGGCGCTCCGAAAGAAAGCGGGAGAGACCTGCGCCAGGCAGAGGGCCATCATCTTCCCCACCAGCCTGTACTGTCCTTTCTGCAATACTGTGGTAATGGGAAAAGCACAAGGTTATTAAAGTTTGTTGCTCATTTTAAATGCATGTTAAAAACTCTGAATTTAATTTATGGTATTGGGCGTTGCAATTTAAAGCTTACCAACACTGTTCAGGGCCAGGGTTTTGTGGCCCTCAGGACCTTGAAAAATGCTAGTGCTCTGTATTTGGTGGATGAGGAGGGTACAGAACTCTCTGGTCGGTCCCCCCTCATCCACGGCTCCTTCTGCCACACCATCGCCATCGACAAACACCACGTCCAACTTCGTGTAGGGGTCAAAACTTGACCTGTTGAAGGCCCTAGCAGCACATTCAAACTCCTACCCCCTTAAAGCATTGAAGCCGGGTGGCTTCCCTGACCAAGTTGCAGCACAAGGTCCTGCAGCGGCAGAAGGATGTCCTTCACATCCAGAGGTCTGGAAAAATAAAGAATAGCAATTCAGATTTTTATAAAATCTATATGACCAGATATGCCTTACAGCAGTGTTTCTCAGACCTCTCCTGTAGTACCACTAATCCTGTTAGTCGTTTTAGCTATCCCTGATTATCAGCTGTGTAGATGCAGGGAGAGAGCTAAATTTTACAGGATAAGCAGTCCTCCAGGGCAGGAACACAAAACTCACGGTTCGGATCATGTCAGGTTTTTTGAGTCGGATCATTTTCGGATCAACAACAGCAAAAAAGATAACAAAACAAAGGTGACTTTAAGTAAAATCTTGAAATGTGTAAAACAAAATAAAGTGAAAAATTGGGTAATATTCCTGCTTCCTTTAAGCATAGTCAATATTTAAAAAAAATTGCAATCTGAGGCATTATTCCTTATTTTTAACATGGATAATAAATAATCCCTAACCCTGGATTTACAACTTTAATTCAGGATGTCTGCATTGCCTGAGGACAGTTTAGAGTCTACACTCTCCAAAGGCAACGCAGACATCCTCATCTTCTTTTTTTTCATCAAGTGAAATACTAGTGAAATACAGTTTTCTGTCTTGTTTTATTTGGCATTTTGTAAATCCATTGATTGTGGTAGGAAGACTCGTTGCAAGGGGGATTGATTGTCGTCTTTTCGCTCGGTTCTAGCCCTACTGTTGATACGGAGAACCGAGCGAAAAGACAGAAACATAAACAAGTCCGCTTCCGGTTCCCATTTCAATGGGATTTACGGAACGCCAAAAAAACACAACAGAAACTGTATGGCGCTACGATACTTGATGATGTTGTTAATACCGTAATTGTCCTTTAAACATGCGCGAATCACGTGAATGCACAACTTTTTTTTTTATCAGCCGATCCACGGATCACTTGCGTCCCGAACCGTGAGGGTTGATCCGTACGGATCATGGGTAACCCGTGAACCGTGGCACTACTACTTCAAATGCTTCAACTACTTTCATTGTCATTTTTTAACGTAACTATAGAGTTTATACGTAAAACAAAAATGTGGCATTTTCATTACTGGACGACCTAAGGTGCCAAGAGAAAATACAACAAAAAGAAGTAAACGGTAAAAGACAAGCCATGTCAAGGAACAATGCAACAATGAAAATCAGTGTAGGGCAAAACAGTGCAAGTTAAAGACAAAAATGAAATGTATAATTTGGTAGTGCTGATCCTTTTAATAAAGAAGAGCGTTACCAGATGTGTCAGCTGCAACAACTTTTCCTTTTAAATAAACAATTTAAAACATTTGTTTACGCAATCAAGTCTATCGGCGCCTAAGGTGGCTAATAGGGCGTGGTTATCTTTTCCACATTTGCTCTTTCTTCTTAGACACTTCGCCACACTGGACATGTGTCACTCGTTTATTGTGACAGAACTGTCTTCCTCAAGCATCTCCTCACTGCCTGAGAATATTGTCAACATAGACTGGTGCATTTAGAGGGTGCCGGATCTCATTGGTTGAAGGAATGGCAGCCGCAGCACCCTGTAAAATAAGTTGTTAATGCCAGGTACAGTGGTCGATGTTTATTTTATTTGACCTGTTGTGCTTATTTGTTCATTCTACCTTGGTGTATGTATTAAGTTGACCGCCCATCGTGCCACGTCCCCGAAGGTCCCTCGGGCAGACATCACCCAAAACGATGAAGGTATGGCCAATGAGCCTGCAGAGGTCGAAGGCCGCTGGAATGAACGGCACTTTATCCCAGAGGGCCTGCAGGAAGTCCTCGCGGGACATTGTGTCCTGTAATAAGCCCCTTCATGGCGAAGCAATACACCTCCGCTGCGCCGCCGGTGTCCTGTTCGCCCTGTCGGGGCTTATTTTCTCGATAATGACCGGCGTTCTATACGTTATCCCTTAGATATATAATACCATGGCCAAAAGCTCTGTGTGCCTCCGGATGGCCATAGTGTGGGGAGCTCTTTTAGGGATTGGGTTTAGCGGCGTTGCTATGGTTATCAGTCTTGTGCGTTCCAACGGTTTATTAGGTATCTAATAAATCGCTGTCTAAACATTACTTCACTCACGGCCTCTTCCATGGTCATTACAACTATTAGGAATTAGACTGACATGGTTCTCTGACATCTCTCCCTCTTCCAAATCGGTAAAGGCATTGCAATGCGTGGTTATTCTCGGCCATTGGTGAGAATGAATTGTCAAAGTAGCACCGTTGGCGGGCAAACGTTTTCCCGGACAAAGCGACAGATTATGTAATTTAAAAGACATTTCACGCACAGCTGCAATCTCATTCGCCATTGCATGTGCTCACTGCATTAGGCATTGCAATAATTTATTCCTGTAGGCTATTTGTCTGTAGCACTTTGAGATTTCTGAAACCGTAAAGTTACTTACAAATAATTATTATTATTTTCACTGTTAGTACCAGTTAATTCTGTAGGCCTACATCGATATTTTGCTTGATATTTGAGTTAATATTTGTTCTAGGGTTGCCCGACGTTAATAGTATTTTTTTTCTCACACAGTTAATGCACGTTTAGTTTGTACCGTGAAGCACGCCATTTATTAAACAAATGTAGGCACTTTGGAATTGGTCAAACTGATTCGTCAACTAGCGCGTGTTAACAGCGAGCACAAGAGGCTCAATCCTAACTTTTTAAAATCAGAAAAATGAAAAAAACTTTGGCTGCGTGCATGTTGCAGAAAATGTGCTGCGACCACAGGGGATGCTATTATCAAAATCGATCCATGGCTCGATCAATAGTTTGCGTTCAATCTGCCTGCGGGATTTTCAGAGAGTCGCCTTGGCATTCCCTGCAACAACTCCTGCCGAGATCCCAACGTATTGTATGACCCGCCGTGATAACGTGTCCAGTTATAAGTATTTGATGGGAATTTTAATGTTTAACCAAAATCTAGGTTCACTGAAAAAACGCTACCAACTGCAAAGTCATAACACAAAATAACCGTTACCGGCATCCCCCACACGGTCTTCACACGTGCCAGGCCCACCCTCCTGTTCTCCAAGGCCCTCCCAGCTGACCTATGATTCGCCCACACATGCGATTGACAGAAGAACATTGCAATACATGCACATAGATATAACAACTGCATAACGGCAAGAAATACAAATGCAAACACATAACACACAACTAATAAATGTCAGGGTCGCTACATTGCCCCCCCCTCAACAGTACCTTGTCCTCGAGGGAACGAAAACAAAGTCCGGAAACAACCGGGCTCTCCCTTCCTACGAGGCTGGTTGGGCATGGGGGGCTGGGGAGAAGCGCCTGGGGGCGAAAAGAGGGGCCCCTAGTGTCAGGCCCCGGAGCGGCAGGGGCAAGGAGGGGGCTGGGGGGCCAAGTTGCGGAAGACTGTGGTGATCGACAGGGACGGGAGCAGATAGGGTTAGGCGGGGACCGGCCAGAACATGAGGTGTGCGTGTCGGGCCATTCGCACCGGTGCGGGAAGCTGCAGGCTCGCTGGAAGCAA
>OLKM01003984.1:20000-26834 GCA_900291075.1 Melanogrammus aeglefinus | reverse complement strand
CTCAGAACACCCCACCACAGACACACACACACACACACCACACACACGCACACGCCACGCCACGCACGCACGCCGCACGCACGCACGCACGCACGCCCGCACGCACCGCCTACGCAACGCACGGCACACCACACCACACACACAACAACACCCACGACAGCACACACACACACACACACACCACACGACACCACACACTTTAACAGTCTAGTGCCAGTCCCATGTAATTGCCAGGCCAATTGCTCAAGGACAGCTCAGCCCCCAGAGCACCAGGAGCTGAGCTGGGAATCGAACCATGCGATTTCTGTTGACGTCTTATAACGGTTCTGTTGGGTTTCTAGCAGAATATGTTCTGGATATCTCCCACAAATCCCCACAAGGGAAAGCTAATCAATTTCATTGAAGTTCGTCTCTACTCTCAACCTCTGTCTCTCTTCCTACCCTCCTGTCTCAGCACTGTAAGTTCTCCGCTCTCTAATCGCTCGCTCTCTCTCTCTCTCTCTCTCTCTCTCTCTCTCTTCTCTCTCTCTCCTCCTTCTCTCTCTTCTTCTCTCTTACCTCGCTCTCTCTCTTCTCTCTCTCCTTCCTTCTCTTCTCTCTCTCTCTCGTCTTCATCTTTCTACTCTCCCGTCTCATCTCGATTCTTCTCTCTTCGCTCTTCATCCCTATAGTATCTCTCTACCGTCTCTCTCTCTCTCTCTCTCTCTCGTGCATCCCTCTCTCTCTCCTCAGCCGAGGGTCTTACTATACCCTCGTTTCTAGGTGTGTTCCCTCTCGTCCCCTGAGTTAGCGAGTTGCACCCTTGAGGCTGTCCTATGCAGTGTGATCGAATATACCTGTCGCACACACACACACACACACACACACACATACACACACACACACACAGTACACCACAACACACACACGCACACACGCACACACACACACACAAAACTCCCCGCGGCGTAGTTATCGATTGGAGATATGTTCAGGCTTCACGGTGTGCAGGCTGTGTGTGCCGTCAAATTTGTGCTGTCTCGGCTTGTTGTGGTTGTGTGTGGGTGTGTGTGTGTGTTGGACTGCATTGTTGTGCTGTCGTGTGCGACTTCTAACTGTACTCACTACTTCTCCGATGTGTGGTGTAGTGTGTGTGTGTGTGTGGTGTGTGTGTGTGTGTGTGTGTGTGTGTGTGTGGTGCGTGTGTGTGTGTTAGGGTGTGTGGGTGTTGTTCCGGTTGTGTTGGTGCTCCCTCCGTGTGTGTGCTGTGTGCTGTGTGTGTGTGTGTGGTGATATGTGTGTGTGGCGTTGTTTGTGGGCTGAGCGGGGCAGTGCGCATCTTTATCTTTTTAGTTGCACTCCCTTTGTCATTTCCAAATCTATCCTCGATTCCCTGCGCATGTGTGTCTGTGTGTGTTGTGTGTGTGACGCCCTGTGTGTGTTGTGCGTTCTTGTGTGTGTTTGTGTGTGGGACGTGTGTGGTGTGTGTGTGTGTTGTGGTGTGTCGTGTGTGTGTGTGTGTTGTGGTTGTGTTGTGTGTGTGGGCCTCATGGCTGTCGCGCTTCCCACCGGTGGCTAAAATGTGTGTTGGGGGCAGTATTGCCAGCAAACGTCTCTGGAACCGGATTTGATAAATTGTGTTGCGAGACTGCCCGCCACTATTAAAGAATACAGCACGAGAAAGGATTTGGTATTATGTAACAAAACGTTTTTACATTCAGAGGAATAAGTTTTTCGCGATGTCATGCTATTCAGTAGATACATTTTGATAGTATTGTGGCATTGTTGTTTTGTGATTTCGGTTTATAATTCATACCGAGTCTATATCGAATATTCGTCCAGAAATAAAATTGTACAAATATTGAATACAAAACTGCAACCCACCAGAAAATACACCATCAACCCATAATACCGAGCCTCGGAAGCATGCTTTCCGAAGATTATTCCCGTTGGGAATCCTTAACGTTTTCCCTTTCAGTGTTAACCACATTCAAAACTCGGCATTGTACTATGTTCGGAATGCCCTGGAACCATGAGATACTCTGATCTGATTTCTCCGAGATTTCATTGATCGTTATAAGCTCGTTCATTCATAAACTGTGGTTTATGGACACAACACAGGTCTTTGATTGTCTGCGGTCATCACGGATGCATTAACCCCCCCAGACTAGAGACTAAACACACACACAATACACACACCACACACACACACACCACACACACACCACACACACACACACACACAACACACACACACACCACACACACACACACACAACACAACACACCACACACACAAAGCTTGTGGTATAAAATATTCTACAAGCTCTCCAGTGGCAAATTGACCGATGTGAGGGGTGTATTCATGTTGTGATTTTTTCATGTCTGTCTTTGGTATTTACCATCATACTACTCATAGCACGTGAAGCGCCATCAGTGCACGGTTTAAACTCTCCGAGGGCTGTGATTGGTTCGATGATTCCCGAGAGAATTGACAGCCTTGAACCTTTTTAAGCCCGCAAAGCAGAGCCTCCGCCCGATAACAGTCGACGGTCTGGTGTCAGGGGTGTGAGCCAGCCCCAGAGGTTGTGGGTTAAATTTCCCATGTCCTTAGAAAACTTCCGGCTGGGGATTTTCCAATGCCTTGTTTTTTATAGTGAGTTATTTAACATTTAAGGTTAAAAATTATATAAAAATGAATCGGAATCTGAATTTGGAGATCAGTTTGTGTATGACAGGGTGGCGAGGGTGTCACACACACACCCACACACACACACACACACACCAACAGTGTTCATTCGACCTACCACTCCACACACACAAACACACACCAACAAGCACTTATACCTTCTATATTACACAGTTATTTTATATATGCACACTTATTAATAGACCACACATGACCTTGCAAACATGCACAGACACACACACTCAACCCCCCACACACACACACGAACAGACCGCAGACACGCACACACACACACACACACACAGACACATGTACATACACACACACACACAGACACAGGACACACACAAACGTACCACACATGGTTTGCCCAGTAGATTTTGTATTGAAGCGCACTCATCAATTAATCAGGGACTGCTCTCGTTAACAGACTCACCGATTTTATTACTGACACACACACACACACACCACACATCACACAACACACACACACGACACACACACCAACACACACACACACACACACACACACCAACACTTCCCACACACACACACACACTCACAGAGTCACACACACCCACACACACAACAACACACACACACACACACACACAACACCACACACACACACACACAGCACACACACACCACACACACACACCACACACACACCACACACACCTCGTCTATAATTCATGGGGAGCATTGTGCGGATGCAGTTAACTGCCGCTTAAAGTAATTAATTGATTTTCCGACATATCATAGCAATGATGGTAAATGACACACAATGATGGTAAATGACACACACACACACACACACACACACACACACACACACACACACACACACACACACACACACACACACACACAAACACACACACACATACACAGATGCGCATACACTCGCACACACACACACATATACACACACACACACACACACATACAATGTGCAGAGTGAAACACACTCACTGTTATGCATAGACATTTGCATGTCTTTGTTGCTTCCTCTTGACATATAAATGTGTGTACTTGTAAACACACAACACACACAAATTCATATCCGCATGAAGGCCAGCGTAAAAACAAACACCCACACGCACGCACGCACACACCACCACACACACACACACACACACACGATCGCCCCACACAATCCAGCTGTATTTATATAGCGGCTAATGAGACAAATTACACACACACACACCCATACACACATACCCACATACACACAAACACACAAATACACACATACACACACAAATACAAATACACATACACACACAGGGTCTTTTGATGTCTGCGTATCACAGATGCATTTTTCCCATGGACCAAGGATTTACCACCCACAGACTAGGACCTAACACACACACACACACACACACACACACACACACACACACACACACACACACACACACACACACTCACACACACACACACACACACGCACGCACGCACGCACGCACGCACGCACGCACGCACGCACGTATGGAAAGCCAAATGGGTCATAAACGCCTGCCCAGACGTGTGCTTTGCATAGGTAGACGAAATTTCATGTGCTTTTTGCGCATTTTCACGTGAAATATCGTGTGCCCAAAGTGAACACGAAATGTCAGTGTCGCTTTTCTGCCGCATTTTCATAGGTGAATATCGTCTGCCCAGAGTGAACGTGTTTGACACGTACATTTGGCACACGCGAAATATCGTACTGCAAGACAAAGCTTACGCGTGCAGAATATTGCAACTAGCCACTAGATGCGCACGTGGTGCTTCTATAAGTCTATGTTCGCTCGACGCTCAGCGGGAGGCGCACAGCTGAAGGGAAACTACCGTATATGATTCTGAAGGCGTGGCTGTGCTTGAGCGTGCGGGATTTCAGATTGTTATGCTAAAACAATATTTTTTTAATGTGGAAAATGAATGTGGGGTGTCATCCACACTGTCTAGGTCGATCAAATAAAGTAACTGGTGCTGAGAAGACAATTTTGATTCCTATCATTCTTTGATTTGAAGTCTCACTAGCCGGTTATCATGGCAGATTCTATGCCCGCCATAGATGTTCAATGCGGGCATAGATCTGTGTCGAATGTGTACCGCCGAAATGATGTCGACTTGTACTAATAGCCTACATGCAGTGACAAAAATGTCGTTATGTCCCTCGCGCACACCTGACACATCTCTGGACCGGCGGCGAGATAATGACGTGTTATCACTATCGGGGATTTTAAATTTAATTTTAATGAAAGGCAATCAGCAGGAAGGAGAGCTTTTCTCCCTGCTCCTTCAAGAAGAAGAAGAAAGAAAGAAAGTAATAGTAAATCACCAGTAATTCGTAATTAATAAACACCCATGTCCCGGCTCTTAGCAACCGGACACGCTTACCGGACTACTTTTAACGGAGTGATAACAAAGACGTGAATCAGGCAATAAATCCACTTTCCTTGACAGCGGTGAAGTTCGGGTGTGCTTAAAAGTACCGACGGAGCTCAGTGGACCAATTGCGAACTACTGCGGCGGCTCTAAGTTAAACCCCAATCTATGCGGAATAAGTGTATACATGGCGATTTAAAACGGGCTACACCACCTATTCTATGGCGGCATAGAATCTATGCCGCACAGATTAATTTTTATCCGAATGAGGCGTATACATGACCATTTTCTACTGCGCATAGATGTGTCCATGTAACGCGCTAACTGAGTGTTATGGGGTACATTGCTTTATTCGGCAGAACTGATTGCTAAACAGATATGAGGCTGCTGAGAAGTGCAATCCCCCTGGTTGGATTTGCTGCTGCTGCTGCTACACATGTGTTTGTAGTACCATTGAATCAGTAAAGGGATAATGTATAGTTCGGAGGTTGTTATTTCCATCCAACCCGTTGGATGGAACCCCGACGCGAAGCGGAGGGTTCATACAACCTGAAGGGGTTTTATTTCTCCATAACAACCGACTAACTATAACATTATCCCGCTTATTACACGCTTTACGAGTGAAATAAATAAAACAATAGATAATAACCCAAATGATTCAGCAGCAGCGACAAGGATTCGTCGGTAAAGTAAAGTAAAGTAGCGGCGTGTAAAGAGCGCTGTCCCTAGCAACGGTCTTGTTATGCATGACGACGGTCGTTATAAAGAGAATAACAGACCGCAGCAGAGCGCAGCGCTGGACAATCAGAGCGACAGCATTTCAATAGAGCCGTTGTTAATCAAGCATTATTAGCAATGCGCGGACCAAGGACACCCTCATTCTGAACGTTGGGAGGAAATATAATGAACAGTCTATAGTTTAAGTTTCACCTTGATATAGTTTTTTTGGCCTACTTGTATGGATGCTGAAATGACTTCAAGAAATAAATATTTGAGTATTATTTACTACTTGCATCTTCAAAACATAGACTATAACATCATAGACAATGCGACTAGCGCTAGGATGGCGCAAGTGGTTGCTTGTATAGTCTATGTTTGAAAGATGCAAGTAAATATACTCAAATGGTTAATTCTTTTAAGTGGTTTCATCCATCTAGGCTATACTAGTAGGCCAAATAACTATCAACGTTGAAAGTAATCCATGGACTGTTCATTAATATTCCCCAACGTTAATATGTGGACAATATAAAGCGAAAGTGGTTTATAACGTGCTTCTGATTCTTCAATTGTGCTTTTCGGACGTAACTCATAGAAGTGACCATGACTGCTTTCTACTATGATTGTCCTCTCGTAGTATGAGTTATATGTTGATCTGTAACAATAAGAGTAGAGAAATACATTGTTCACATATGCACCACAAAGAACGTGAAATGTGCTTAGTGTGTCCAAACGTGAACGTGTATTTGTTATGATCAACATACAACTCGTAGAGGACAATCATCCAGTAAAAAGACGTCTTATACAACATAAGACTTAAACAGACTATACAAGGCGACCATTTGCCCATCTTAGCGCTAGTCGCATTTGTTTGCACGCGTTTTCACTTTGGCAGACGACGATTTGTGTGCCCCAAAGTGAACGCGTGCAGACGAGATTTCGTGTGCCCAAAGTGAACGCGTGCAGACAATGCGACTAGCGCTAGATGGCGCAAATGGTCGCTTGTATAGTCTGTTTGAAAGATGCAAGTAAATATACTCAAATATTTATTTCTTGAAGTCATTTCAGCATCC
>OLKM01003984.1:12500-15000 GCA_900291075.1 Melanogrammus aeglefinus | reverse complement strand
ATGATGCATGATGGGAAGGCGGCGGCGGATGCAGCGCCCGATGGAGTTTTTTCTCGCCGCAGGATGTCGCAGTGGGTGAGCGTTAGCTGGGTAGCGTAGCGCACCGCGGAGGGACAATAGCAAAGTTCAGTTTCGCTCAGAGGAGCTGGTTACTTCGGACGCTGACTTAAATAGCAAACTCACATGAAAAACTTTTGTTGCTATATGAACAAATAAATTAATAAAAATAATTAATGCAATTACGGGCCTTGATTTGGGGTGGATTAAACAACAGAATACGATTTAATCCACTTTAAACTTTATCATTTTCCAAAATATCTCAAATTGGATCCGATCGCGGACATATCTCTTATGCTAAAATCTATCTGAAAAAACAAGAAATAAAAATCTATACTGTAATAAGGATCATTCCAACACATCCACATGCTATCACTCACACACACACACGTGTGTGTTTGTGTGCGAATACAAAGACTCACAAACGGTGACAATTATTTCATGGCTCAAAAGCATAACCCCAACCCCAAGCCAAAACCAAACCAAAGCTGGTGAACAACCGAAACACACACACACACACACACACACACACACACACACACACACACACACACACACACACACACACACAACACACACACACAGTGGCACACACACACACACACACACACACACACACACACACACACACACACATACACACTGACCAAAGTGGCTTTGTTAAGATGGTGGGTTGAGTAGAAACACTGTGGTAAGGTTAGCTTACCACTTCAGATAGTACACACACACACACACACACACACACACACACACACACACACACACACACACACACACACACACACACACACACACACACACACACACACACACACACACACACACGCACTCACACACACACACACATACATAGATGCACATACAATCACACACTCACACATACACATAGAGATGTACACATAATCACACACACACACACACACACACACACACACACATCACACACATCACACACACACACACACACACATACCACACACACACACACACACACACACACACACACACACACACACACACACACACACACACACACACACACACACACACACACACACACACACACACACATAAATAGATAGATAGATAGATAGAGAGAGAAGTGAGCGATAGTTGAAAAAGGAGAAGAGGAAATGAGTGGATCTCCGCTAGAGCCGTCTCTTCCTGCTACGGGGATGATGGAGGGAGGAGAGAGGGGGGAGGAAGGGGGAGAAAGGGAGGGGGGAGAGGGAGAAGAAAGGAAAGAGGGCGGTGAAATGATGATGAAAGTCGCACGTGACATCGTTGGACACAAAGACGACGTTTTATGAAAATACAATTCATTTAAACACATCAATGGTTGCATCTTTATAAAACGTACATTAAAGCAGACGCTTTTACCCAAAGCGTCTCACAACGGTTCCCACACACACATTCACACCCCGACGGCGGAGTCGACCCCTCAGGGCGACAGGCAGCTGGTCAGGAGCGGTCAGGGTGAGGGGTCTCGCTCAGGGACACCTCCACACTCGCTCTACCTCCTGAGCTACTGAGCGTGCTTTTAGCGCACTCCCGACAGCAGGGCGACTGGAAATGGCTCAAGTTATATAAGTTATATGGCCTCTATAGCGGGAGACTGAAGGAGATCAAACACACACTCTCAGCGAGTGAAGTCAAGCCAGATCACCACATGGCGGAACACACACACACACACACACACACACACACACACACACACACACACACACACACACACACACACACACACACACACACACACACACACACACACACACACACACACAACACACACACCACTGAATTGTGTGTGAGTGGAGTGTTTGTGTGTGTGTGTGGTGTGTGTGTGTGTGTGTGTGTGTGTGTGTGTGTGTGTGTGTGTGTGTGTGTGTGTGTGTGTGTGTGTGTGCTGTGCGTGCGTGCGTGCGTGCGTGCGTGCGTGCGTGCGTGCGTGCGTGCGTGCGTGCGTGCGTGTGTGTGTGTGTGTGTGTGTGTTTCAGACAGACAGCAGCAGAAAATGTAGATAGATAGATAGATAGATAGATAGATAGATAGATAGATAGATAGATAGATAGATAGATAGATAGATAGATAGATAGATAGATAGATAGATAGATAGATAGATAGATAGATAGATAGATAGATAGATAGATAGATAGATAGATAGATACTAACGATAAGTGGTTCGACGACAAATGCAAAAACACTAGAAAAACATTGAGAAACCTGTCAAATCAGAAACATAGGGACCCAGACAACAACTATATCCGTCTCCATTATTATGAGACCTTAAAACAATACAGAGACACAATAAGGAGAAAAGGGGACCACCGTGCTCGGAACCAGATACACCCAAATGAGGAATCCATGGACTTAAACCATTTCTGGGAAAATTGAAACACAAAACAAAAACAGGAAGAATTAAGCATTCAAAATGGAGATTCAT
>OLKM01003983.1:10000-26841 GCA_900291075.1 Melanogrammus aeglefinus | reverse complement strand
AGACAGAGACATAGAGAGAGACAGAGACAGAGACAGAGAGACAGAGACATAGAGAGAGACTGAGACAGAGACAGAGACAGAGACAGAGAGAGAGAGAGAGAGAGAGAGAGAGAGAGAGAGAGAGAGAGAGAGACATAGAGAGAGACAGAGACAGAGACAGAGAGACAGACAAGACAGGACAGACAGACAGACAGACAGACAGACAGACAGACAGACAGACAGACAGACAGACAGACAGACAGACAGACAGACAGAGAGACAGACAGACAGCCAGACAGACAGCCAGACAGAGTGAGAGAGAGTGACAGAGAGAGAGAGAGCGCGATGGGTAGAGTAGTGTGTCGTGTTCATCCGTGTTTCTGCAGTGTTCATTAACAATAATTAATTAGTTGATTCACTTTAATTGGTGTCTCGGTCATTATGGAAAAGTCACACACACACTGGCGTCTCAAATGTGCCTTTAATCCTGTCTCGATTCAAGCTATCAGAGGAGTGTTTGTGCGTGTGCATGTGTGAATGTGGCATCATCTTACCTAATATAGGAGAGAAACGTCATGAGGAACAGCAGGCACGCCAGGACATCTGCTCTGCCCACGATACCGGACACCTGCACACACACACACACACACACACACACACACACACACACACACACACACACACACACACACACACACACACACACACACACACACACACACACACACACACACACACACACACACACACACAGTTCATCACGTTGCGAGGTAAAGGCGGTAGGCACAACAAAACCTTGTGCTGTGTGTGTGTGTGTGTGTGTGTGTGTGTGTGTGTGTGTGTGTGTGTGTGTGTGTGTGTGTGTGTGTGTGTGTGTGTGTGTGTGTGTGTGTGTGTGTGTGTGTGTGTGTGTGTGTGTGTGTGTGCAGGTATAGCACTTGTAGGCATTTTGGTGAGAAAGAGACAGAGTGAGAGAGAGAGAGAGACAGAGAGAGACAAAGAGAGAGACCAAGAGCGAGGAAGACACAAGGGGTTTAAAGCTCACTCTTCGTCCTTCACTTAAAACAAAACTGATCTTTTAATCTACTAGCTATGTTTATACCAGCTAATTAATCATTCTGTAGGGGTTTATCAACACACCACACACACACACACACACACACACACACACACACACACACACACACACACACACACACACACACACACACACACACACACACACACACACACACACACACACACACACACACATCAAAGCCTCCTCTTCTGCTCCTCCTGGGAGGAGGAGGTGCAGATTCAGGAGTGTATGTACGGCGCTGCCTGCATGCTAACCGGCTCCTCCTGGGAGGAGTTAACCAGGGTCACAGTTAGTTAACCACAGTTCCAGTTAGTTAACAGTAGTCACACAGTTAGTTAACGGTTCACAAAGTCAGTTTACCGCAGTGACACAGTTAGATAACCAGTGACACAGTTAGTTAACCGCAGTCACACAGTCAGTTAACCAGTCAGTTAGTTAACCAGTCACACAGTTAGTTAACCAGTCACACTGAGAACGGTTAGTTTACCAAAGGTATAGAGGGAAGAAGTCTGAGTATTTACATTCTATCCCTTTGCCAGTGTCTCCGTCTCTCTCTATCCATCTGTCCCTCTATCTCATGAGCGCCTCTCTCTCTCCCTCCCCCTCTCTCTCTCCCCCTCTCTCATGAGCGCCTCTCTCTCTCCCTCCCCCTCTCTCTCTCCCCCTCTCTCATGAGCGCCTCTCTCTCCCTGACCAATTACATGATTTAGCAGGAATTTTTGTGCAGCTGGGGCAACTAAATCTAGCCCACAGACACAAAACACACACACACACACACACACACACACACACACACACACACACACACACACACACACACACACACACACACACACACACACACACACACACACACACACACACACACACACACACTTGTTTCTGCAGTCATGCCGACACCTCAGGCAGACTCAGAAGTTTGGATTTTGTATCTCTGGTGTCTGGTGTGCGTGTGCGTGTGCGTGTGTGTCTGTCTTTCTGTGTGTGTGTGTGTCTGGCAGCGTGTTTGAGTGTGTCTATCTGGCTGTGTTTGTGTGTGTGTACGCATATGTTTGAGTTTAGTAGGATCAACAAAGCCCTGTATCGACCGTCCGAGGAGAGGAGAGAAGAGGAGGAGAGAAGAGGAGGAGAGGAGAGGAGGAGAGGAGGAGAGAAGAGGAGGGGAGATGGAGAGGAGAGGAGGAGAGAAGAGGAGGGGAGAGGAGATGAGGAGAGAAGAGGAGGGGAGATGAAGAGGAGAGTAGGAGAGAAGAGGAGGGGAGATGAAGAGGAGAGGAGGAGAGAAGAGGAGGGGAGATGATGAGGAGGGGAGGAGAGAGGAGAGAGGAGACAAGAGAAGAGGAGTTGAAGAATAGACAATTTTCAGGTCTGAAGGAGGATAATCATCGACTGGTTTACAAACAGTGTTAAGCGAATTTAGATCCGATAGCAGGGGCGAATCCCACTCCAACGAGATTAAGCGTGGAACCGGAGGCAGAGAGCGGCGGTGAAAACAACTAAAAACATTTTAATCAGGAGACACTCCAGAGACGCGAACCGAGGCCGACGCAAGCGCACACAGCATCCATCTTATGGCGGCTGGGTGAACTGCTAATGAACACTTCAGTAGAGGTTCTCTGGACTGTGTTCCCCTGAACCCGCCACTTTAATCTGTGAACACACACACAGCTCTGAGCTCTGGACGCTGGGCCGGCCGTTTGGCCTTCAGCCAGCTCACGGAGTTCAGCGCCAACGCAGCCAAGAGTTCTGTGGCGTTACGTCATAGTGGGGGGGGGGGGTGGGACGTTTACACCGTCGCCCGGGGACGGAGAGAGAGAGAGACTCGACTTGGAACACGGACTACACCCGACATAAACCCCCCTGGGCCGTCTGTGTTTAAACTCATACGACGTATTGGAATTGAGAAATGGCTGTAATACTTGAAATCGTTTAAACCCCGGGCGCAGCGTCAAGGTGCCGAGCCCTAGCGGTTTCGCTAGGCCTGGGCTAGCCACAACCCTAGGCCGTGCCACAACGCCCGTCTCCAGAGGAACACCTCCTCATGTGTTCACCTTCATCATGTGTTCATCGCTCATCATGTGTTCATCGCTCCTCATGTCTTTACCGCTCCTCATGTGTTCACCGCTGCAGTTCACCTCCTCATGTGTTCATCACTCATCATGTGTTCACCACTCCTCATGTGTTCACCTCTACAGTTCACCTCCTTATGTGTTCACCGCTCATCATGTGTTCACCGCTACAGTTCACCTCATCGCGTGTTCATCGCTCATCATGTATTCACCACTCATCATGTGTTCAGCGCTCATCATGTGTTCACCACTCCTCATGCGTTCACCACTACAGTTCACCTCATCATGCATTCACCACTCATCATGTGTTCACCACTCCTCATGTGTTCACCACTACAGTTCATCTCATCATGCATTCACCACTCATCATGTGTTCACCACTCCTCATGCATTCACCACTACAGTTCACCTCGTCATGCATTCACCACTCGTCATGTATTCACCACTCCCCATGTGATGACCCCTCTTCATGGTTCAGCGCTACACTCAGAGCTTCCCCTCGCTCCACACTCCTCCTCTGCTCCAGATCCCGTGGGGAGCAGGACCTGCTGACTGATGCATTCTCTCCTGTCCCTCCCCTCTCCTCTCCTCCCCGGCAGCCTGTCTACAGGCCGAGCTCACAGCCAGCTCACGTTCCTACGGGTTCTTCTTATCAAGATGGTGGGAGTGAACGCCATCTGGTCTCAATATAGACAGAGCCTGCTTATACTGAGAGAGAGAGAGAGAGAGAGAGAGAGAGAGAGAGAGAGAGAGAGAGAGAGGAGAGAGAGAGAGAGAGAGAGAGAGAGAGAGAGAGAGAGAGAGAGAGAGAGGAGAGAGAGAGAGAGAGAGAGAGAGAGAGAGAGACTATGTAGAGAGAGAGACGATGCAGAGACCGGAGAGAGAGAGAGAGAGAGAGAGAGGACTTTAGTGCGACGTTGCAGGCCTCGCGATTGCAAAAGCCCAACACGCGCACTTCTTCATAACGGACGGCGACTAAGTGAATGTTCTAATCTGTATCATCTTCTTATCGACCATTTTTATGTGCGTGTATGAACGAGTGATGGCGTGACTGAATGAGTGCCTGTGAGAGAAGCCGGATCATCAGCCTGACTTCCTCCTCTGTACCCGCTGTCACATTATACTGAGCAGGTCTGTCCACCGGCCAGCTTCCAGGCTCTCCTCCATCCACCCATCAGTCATCCATCAATCATCCCTCCATCCCGTCGCTTACCCGCCCCCGCTCTCGCTCGCCCGCCCTCTTTCTGCTCATTTCATCATCTTGAGTCATACATCCCCAGTCCCCCCTGTTCTCCATGGGAGAGATTTACCCCGCAACCACACAAGTACACAGCACCTCCTCCACTAGCACCTCCTCCACTAGCACCTCCTCCTCTAGCACCTCCTCAACGGCACCGCCTCCACTAGCACCTCCTCCACTAGCACCTCCTCCACTAGCACCTCCTCCTCTAGCACCTCCTTCACTAGCACCTCCTCCTCTAGCACCTCCTTCACTAGCACCTCCTTCACTAGCACCCCCTCCTCTAGCACAGAAATACCTCTGGGACCGGGAGGCTGAACGGAGGAGGAGGGGCCAAACGGAGGAGGAGGGGCTAAACGGAGGAGGAGAGGCTAAACGGAGGAGGAGGGGCCAAACGGAGGAGGGGCTAAATGGAGGAGGGGCTAAACGGAGGAGGAGGGGCTAAACGGAGGAGGGGGGCTAAACGGAGGAGGGGGGGCTAAATGGAGGAGGGGCTAAACGGAGGAGGAGGGGCTAAACGGGGGAGGAGGGGCCAAACGGAGGAGGGGCTAAACGGAGGAGGGGGCTAAACTGAGGAGGAGTGGCTAAACGGGGGAGGGGCTAAACGGAGGAGGGGCTAAACGGAGGAGGGGGCTAAATGGAGGAGGGGCTAAACTGAGGAGGAGTGGCTAAACGGGGGAGGAGGGGCTAAACGGAGGAGGGGCTAAACGGAGGAGGGGGCTAAATGGAGGAGGGGCTAAACTGAGGAGGAGTGGCTAAACGGGGGAGGAGGGGCTAAACGGGGGAGGAGGGGCTAAACGGAGGAGGGGCTAAACGGAGGAGGGGGCTAAATGGAGGAGGGGCTAAACTGAGGAGGAGGGGCTAAACGGGGGAGGAGGGGCTAAACGGGGGAGGAGGGGCTAAACGGAGGAGGGGCTAAACGGAGGAGGAGGGGCTAAATGGAGGAAGGGCTAAACTGGACCATTCTGGGAAATAAAAATAAGCTGCGAGTTCGGTGGGCCCTTAGGGGAGCTGGAGAAGAGAGGTGCATGTTGTGTATGCGTGCGTTTGTGTGTGTGTGTGTGGGTACGTGAATGCGGGTTCGTTCAAGGATGTGTGCATGCCTGTGTGTGTGTTTGTACTTGTGTGTGCTCATGAGTGTTTAGGTATGCATGCGTGTGTGTGCATGCGTGTGTTTGCATGTGTGTTCATGCATGTGCGTGCTCGTGTGTGTGTGTGTGTGTGTGTGTGTGTGTGTGTGTGTGTGTGTGTGTGTGTGTGTGTGTGTGTGTGTGTGTGTGTGTGTGTGTGTGTGTGTGTGTGTGTGTGTGTGTGTGTACATGTGTGTGTGTTCGTGCGTGTGTGCGTGCACTACTCACGGCCTCGGTGTGCACGGGGTGCACGGTGAACAGCAGCGCCGTCAGGAAGGCCGGCTTGGCGTCCCGAAAAACGCGGTGCTCGCACGTGTGCAGAAGCAGGCAGCAGACAGCGGCGTGCAGACACACGTTGACCAGGTGGAAGGGGAACGGGTTCAGACCGCCCAGGAGCAGGTTCAGCCTGGGGAGGAGGAGAGGTCACCGTGGTTACACACCCCAGAGACTCAAGAGAGGGCCGCTCGATGAACGCACCAGCAGGGTGGAGGATAACAGAGGAGGAGGAGGAGAGAGGAGGAAGGAGGATAGGAGGAGGAGAGGAGGAGGAGGAGGAGGAGGAGAAGAAGAAGAAGAAGAAGAAGAAGAAGAAGAAGAAGAAGAAGAAGAAGAAGAAGAAGAAGAAGAAGAAGAAGAAGAAGAAGAAGAAGAAGAAGAAGAAGAAGAAGAAGAAGAAGAAAAGAAAATGGGAATTAGGGAGAATGGGAGTGAGAGAAAGAGGAGTGTAAAAAAGGTAAGAATGATAGAAAAAGAGTGCTTTCATGGTTGTTTGTGTGTTCATCACCAGCCCATGTTGAGGTGTGAGGCCTGCGTCTCAACACTGACTGCAGAACCTGCAGGATCCAAGGATCAATCGAGCGAGACCAAACCACCACACAGCCGGTACACTCTGAATTCACCCCGGGGATTTAGAAAAATGCCAATTAACAAGTGACTCTCCAGAATAACGTGATGGGTTAACACCCCCGGACACTGTACAGAATTTCAATTTCGTTGGCCGCGCGGGCTGCATTCCAATTGAAATAAGGTCTTCGGAGACTCGACGGTGGATTGCTGCCGAGTCCCATCCTGCCAGTCCCAGAGCTAATCTCAGGGTACAGGATAAGGCTGGGACGCCCAGTGTGATCAGGACCATGGAAAGACTGCAGAGCAGAACCCTCCCTCCCCTCCCACCGACAGCACCAGGGGTATGAATCATCAGAGCTCTGCTGTGGCCTCATGTCTTCATACTTTGATTGGATCGGCTTTAGCTTTGAGCCGTTAGCTACTCCACCTGCAACCTTTCAGCTCCTCGTCTCATCCTACTCTCTCCGTGGCCCAGGTGTCCGCGTGAACCCAGGAGCGATCCTCAGCCTGTCTGAGGAGGACTTTTTGCTGCTGAGAGGAGCAGAGATGCTTTCCTGCAGCTCAGCTGATGGTCGCCGGCTGAATCCACACGTCTCCAGCTCCCCAGAGGCACTGCGGAGCTCACTGCGGAGCTCAGAGTAAAGCTCTGGAGCTGATGTCTGCCGTCAATAATACTGCAACACACCGTGAAAGATGTTCTGCTGCCACACGATCCTGAGCCCCAAGGAATTATAATAAGGTTGTTTTCTGACGGCTCATAAAAATCCTGAATAATACATATATATTACAGTTTAATGTCATGGGTGTAATTAATGTTAAATATTAGCCGTCTATGGAAAACACGATTTATATTTGAAGAGATTCTGTGTGGGCGTCTGTGGGGACGTTTTGCTTTATCATGTTTAGGCGGAAATCTTGAAGAACATGTTTTGACAGATGTGTTCCAACAAGCTGTTTCATGGAGTTTTGGTGAGTCGATGGAGACAAAGCGCGGATATAAAGAGGATGATCGAAAACCCAGAGCCCTGTGTCCAGGGTCCTCACACTCCCCGACACTCGCTCAGACAACGGGAGCATTTCCTTCACTGAAGGTTGGAGCCACAACACGCCATCAGTCACACCACCTGAAGGTTCCAATAGCTCACTGCTTACTTAACTCTAGTGTTTAGTCTGAACTAAGGTGATTTATTTTGACCTGGAGCTGTAGGGTGAATTCTCACACGCTTTGACTAGCAATGGGATTTCACTCGGAACAAATGTGATCACACCTCTCTTTATAAAACAGATGTTTCACTGAAGCATCTGCACCACGTTCCATTCTCCCAGTTCTACAACACTGAATACAACAGTGTTGTATTCTCTCTCTCTCTCATCAGATATCAGTCAAACACACCCACATACACATGCAGGCACGCACCCACACACACAGAGGCACACACACACACACACACACACACACACACACACACACACACACACACACACACACACACACACACACACACACACACACACACACACACACACACACACACACACACACACACACACACACACTCACCTTGAGAGGGTCCCTGGGGCCCTGCTGTAATCACTGAAACAGGGGTAGACACCGCCCCAGGCCCGTCCCCAGGTCAACGCGCACACACACACACACACACACACACACACACACACACACACACACACACACACACACACACACACACACACACACACACACACACACACACACTACTTTGAGGACATCTACAGTCAGACCCACGGAGTGTAGGACCCCCGCATACCTGAGAGCGTGTGTGTGTGTTGTGTGTGTTTACAGTGTGGATGTGATCTCAACTGTGTCGGGGGCAGAGTCTGGGACTAACCTCGCTCTCTCTCTCTCCCTGTCTCTCTCTCTGTCTCTCTCTCTGTCTCGCTCTCTGTCTCTCTGTGTCTCTCTGTCTGTCTGTCTGTCTGTCTGTCTGTCTGTCTGTCTGTCTGTCTGTCTGTCTGTCTGTCTGTCTGTCTGTGTTTTCCTGCACTAGGCTACGTCATTCTGCAAGGGCGGATGTTATGGACGGTGGTCTGGCCCGGTAGAACCACAACTTTCAGGAGACGGACGACTGAATCCTCTCCATACCTCTCTCTCTGTGTTCTCACCCTGGGTTCATCCAGGCCGTATTAATCTTCTGTATAAACGTGGACCACCCGGTGAAGATCTAACCTCTTTACTGCGGTTGGAATATAGTCTCCTAGGTCCAAACTTGAAGCTAAACGCTCTCATTGAGATCGGCTCCTCCTGTGAACATATCGTTGGCCGTGTCTATTGTCTGTTTCATGAGGAGTCGAACGGTGCGTCGCTTTAAACGTTCCTCCAGCTAGGACCTGTGGGACAGCATGACCTCCTCTCCTTTCACATGATGCTCCAGTCTACAGCGGGTAGACTGGAGCATGAGGAGATAAGGAAGGGAGCACTTAGGCACCTTTCCTTAGCAGTAGGAGAACTGAAACCGCTCATCAGTTCACTCAGGAACCTCAGGAGGCAGACAGAGACTGTTAGACTGGAATGGTAAATGGACTGCATTTTTATTGCGCTTTTCCAACCAGTGGCCACTCAATGTACTTTACAATATTGTCAAATCCCCTATTCATGCACACATTCACACATCACAGAACACACAACATTCCCAGTGCCACAAACAATGGACTCATCTCCGCTTTGGAGCAGCTAAAACACTGGCTTGTCCTCTTACATATTGCATCACACCCCGAGAACAACCACACTGGGATTCATCGCTCATTCCAAATGTAAAAGGATGTTGACAGCAAATGTTGCAATGAATGATTTATTTGTCTGTCTCTATCATCACTCACAACGGAGAGGTGTGTGGGCGCGTGCGTGTGTGTGTGTGTGTGTGTGTGCGCGTGTGTGTGTGTATGTATGCGGGTGTCTGTTGTTGTGTGCGTGTGTGTGTGTGTGCATGTGTAGAACAGATGCTGCCAGATCTGCGCTCTCTCTGAGGAGATGGTAATCTGTAGTTTCTGCCTAAACAACTGTGTTATCATCAGATGGGTTTGGGGGGGAAGGTCGACTAGGAGGGAGTGCTACGTATTATGGGATACAATCCCGTCCTGGCCCCTCCTACATCCAAAACGTCAACATTTCCGATCTCATACTTAATCTGTTCGGAATCCCGGGAGCGAGGGGAGGAGGCGAGAGGGGGGAGACTGGGGGGAGAGGAGAGGAAGACGGGGGGGGGGGGAGGAGAGGAAGAGGAGGAAGGGGGTGAAAGAATGTAACAGTGAGAAGGTAATTAGACAACACACAACACAAAACACCCCCCTCATCTATTTTAAGAGTGAGAACCATTCTCTGCCATGTTTAAAGGTACAACAGGGTAATGCCTGGCTCAACGGGGCTAGGCGGGGAGACGTAATGGCCAGAGTAAGAAGCCAAGGCGGGCTTCTGTAATATTTATTTATTCCTATTTGTGGTTGATTCATGGTTCTTGTGTCTTGGTTTACGGCCCGTTTAAAGATGAAGATGAGGAGGAGGATGAAGGGTTTCTGACTTTAATTGGGCGGAATATGGCTGTAGAAATAGATATGGGAGGAGAGAGGGAGGAGAGGGGAGTGAAGAGAGGGAAGAGGGAGAGGAGAGAGGGGAGGGTGGGAGGAGGAGAAAGGGGAGGAGGAGAAGAGAGGAAAGAGGGAGGGGGAGGAGAGGAGAGGAGAGGGGGAGGAGAGAGGAGAGGGGGAGGAGAGAGGGGAGCGTGTGAGGAGGAGGAGAGGAGAGGGGGAGGAGAGAGGAGAGGGGGAGGAGAGAGGAGAGGGGATGGTGGGAGGCAGAGAAGGCGACACGCCCCCTTCAAAACAGACACATCCCCATCTGAGTAGCACCTGACCTTTGATCATACTTTCAAAACAGACACCCCCCCTCTCATTAACACGCCCCCATCTTAGTTACACACTCCCCTTTTAGTAACACGCCTTCTTTTAAAACACTTTCCTAAACAGACACGCCCATCCAAAACAGAGCCCCCCCTCTTAGCAACACGCCCCCCACTTTGTTACACACACCCCTCTTAGTAACACGCCCCCTTTTAAAACACTTTCCAAAACAAACACGCCCCCCTTTTAGGAACACGCCCCCTCTTACTAACACGCCCCTTTGAAAACCCTTTCCAAAACAGGCATGTCCCATCCAAAACAGACACGCCCACCTTAGTAACACGCCCCTTTGGAAAAACCCAATCCAAACAGACACGCCCCATCCAGAACAGACACGCCCTTCTCTTAGTGACACGCCCCTTTTTAAACACTTTCCAAAACAGACACGCCCCCTCGAAAACATGCTGGAATGTAAAGCGCTACAGATGTTTAGGATTACGCTCATATATATACTGAAGCAGCATCAAGTCATTGGAACGGAAGACGAAATCAACACTACTTGTTGCGTTACAGTTCAAGTGAAAGTTCAACATTCTTTGACGATAACACACAAAGCTCCAAACCGTTAGAAAAGGAGATCACTCGGGTCCTGCCTAGTTCAGAAAGTACCCGATGCGCCTCCACCCCACTCCAGCACCCAACAACACCCACGGACTGACCCAGCCGTTACCATCATGACGTCAGCTCCAACACCATGTCGGACCTACTTTGCATAAATGGGATGAAATCGGACCTACAATTCTTGCAAAATACGTCCGATGATAAACTAACGCGCGATCAAGAACACGGAAGAGCATCGACCGCTCAAGCTGTTGATGCCGACAACGTCAACTAGTTCGGCCGCTCGAGCTGTTGATGCCGATAATGTCAACTAGTTTGGCCGCTCGAGCTGTTGATGCCGTTAACGTCAACTAGTTAGTTGGTCGTTAACGGCAACTAGTTCGGCGGTTGGGGGGACGGGACGCAGGAGCGCCCGAACTTACTTGAAGGTGAGCACGCAGAGTGGTCGGTAGGACTTGTGGCTCGTGTTGTCCGCCATCCTCTTGCCCCAGAAGTCCCCGGTGAAGACGCTTCGGAGGCTCGCGCCGGGCCGCACGTCGGGGTTGTTCACAATGGCCCACACGTCGTCATGCACGAACTCCCCGCGGAGCGAGTTGCCGTAGCACAGCGCGCACAGCGCGAGCAGAGCGGCGTAGCGCCCCGCCGCAGCCGCGCGCAACGCGCGCTTCGGGGGGTCCCGTGCGGGGAACGTCATGATGTCAGCCGTCGCGGGACGAGCCGCTCGGAGTGGGGGAAGCGGGAGCACTAGGGGGCATGTCCGGTGATGAAGCGCCGTGCGGTGATCGTTGGTCGGTCCTCGGCGCGAGAGACTGAGCGAGTGTTGCAGTGCGAGGCGGGCAGCGAGATACCTCCCACCAGCGCATGCGCAGTGGAGGCTCTGGGCTGGCTCCGGTGTGATGGGGATCCATTAAGTCATGATGAGCAGCGGGAAGCAGTTAGGGTGGAGGTCCGCTCAGAGCAGGACTGCGAGGAACCGGGGAGATATTAGAGAATATTCAACTAATTGCACTAATTAAACTAAACGCTTTCTGTAACAGGGCGGTGCGCGAGGCAAGCTGACCGCTGACATTCTTTCCCGCCTTTTACTTATTGTTATGAACCTCTTCTTTGGGGGGCTCCGATAACCTTTGACCACTGCTGCTGTCCGCGGTCAGCTTCAGGCGGTCCTACGGGTCATGACGTCATCGTGACACCATGAAGCGTCTCAGAGCTTCACTTCTTCAGGCGAAACGTTCATTATTCTATTTTTTAATTTTTTTACCATCGATTCCCGAAAGTCGATTCTTTGAAAAACTGTCAGCCGAGCGGCCTCGGAAAAAGAGCTGAATCACTTTGAGCAGTCATGTTCATAATTTACATCAATAATTTATGCAGCCCCTACTACTACTACTGCAGTCTGTTAGTAGGAAATACACACTCAGACACATATACACACTTACACAAATATAACGTACACACACATATGCACACTAACAAACATACACACACACACACATACACACACACACACACACACACACACACACACATATACACACTAACACACCCAGACTCACATACACACTAACACACATGTACACACTCAGACCCAGCCAGACAGAGCTCTGAGTCAAGATAATGAAGCCATATCTCTAGGGCTGAACCAAAACAAGGTTTATAAAACATGATTTAGCTCCAACCAGAGGCCAGGTCACCAGAAGGACTACTAGGAGAGAGTGTGTGTGTGTGTGGGGGGGATGTTCCACTGTGTGTGTGTGTGTGTGTGTGTGTGTGTGTGTGTGTGTGTGTGTGTGTGTGTGTGTGTGTGTGTGTGTGTGTGTGTGTGTGCGCACGCTCACAAACGTGTGTGTCATTAGATGATGTGATCTTGCTGACAGCTGGTGCCCAAATGACACTAGAGCTACAGACACACACACACACACACAAAAACACAAACGACACGCAAACACATAGACGACACACACACATACACATATCGACACAGACTGACACGCACACACACAGAGACCGACATACACACACACACAGACCAACACACACACTAACAAAAACATACAGAAACTAACACACAGTCGCACACATTCACTAACACACACACACACACACAAGATACACACTAACACAAAGACACAAACTAACACACAGAAACACACACACAGACCGGAGGAGAGTGGTTTGTGGGTTGCGCTGGAGTGCTGGGTTGTGTCTGAGTCATGTAAACAGCCGTCTAACAAGATGACCGTCCCTTCAGAGACCTGACCTTCATCTGGAGCATCACAGAGGGGGGAGAAGACGAGGGGAGGAGGGACGAGGGGATAAAGTTAAGAAAGGATTTTGTCTTCAGGGGAAACCAAAACATAAAATAAAGAGAGAGAGAGAGAGATAGAGAGAAGGGGGGAGAGAGAGAAAGAGAGAAGGGTAGAGAGCGAGAGAGAGAGTAGGAGAGAGGGTGTGAAGACGTTTAGTGTTGAGTCAAACGTTCCTGAGGGTCTTGAGCTCCTCTCTTTCCTCTCTTGTTTTAACCCCGTCACCATGGGACACTGGAGGCGGAGCTACTGATGTGTGGAAGGGGAGAGATTGAAGGAGGGGGAGAGAGAGAGGGAGATACTGATGTGTGGAAGGGGAGAGAGGGAGCGAGGGGGAGAGAGGGAGAGAGAGAGGGAGCTACTGATGTGTGGAAGGGGAGAGAGGGAGGGAGGGGGAGAGAGGGAGAGAGAGAGAAGGGGGATAAGGAGAGGGAGGGAGGGAGAAAGGGAGGGAGAGGGGGAGAGAGCGATGAAAGGAACAGGGAAGCTCTTCAGAAGGAGGGGGATCAGTGGCATGTTTCAGATATTATATTATAATCATATTATATTTATTATTATATTATATTCCTTCCCCGTATCGTAGTTCTCATCCTCTCCTCACTCCGGGACCTGAAGGTCACAGCTCACGGAGTAAGAGGCCCTACGTCCTAGTACCTGACGTAGTCACAACACCGTCACACTAAGTACACCATCTCACAATAGGAACACCATCCACATGACGTAGTCTCAACACAGGGGAACACCATCACAGTCAGAGCACTAACCATATGACATAGTCCCAACACATTGGAACACCAAAGCACACTAGGAACACCATCCACATGACGTAGTCTCAACACAGGGGAACACCATCACACTAAGAACACCATCCACATGACGTAGTCTCAACACAGTGGAACACCATCACACTAGGAACACCATCAACATGTTGTAGTCTCAACACGTGGTGTTATAGTACCTGACGTAGTCTCAGCACCGTGTTTATGACCACCAGGTTCAGTGGTGGTCATACCCCCCGAGGACACAGCCAAGTCCCCACAGGTGATCCACCACAGGGCCTCCCTAAAGTGCCGTTACCAAGCATGCAACTCAAGGGCCGTTACCCAGCATGCAACTCAAGGACTGTTACCCAGTATGCAACACTGAGTGATCACAGTAATCACAACAGAAACTATTTAGCTACTGCTAGGGCCAGGGCGATGCAAACACCTGCTCTCACCCTGTCCCTTTCTCTCCCTCTCTCTCTAATTTGAATGTTCGTATTTGCTTAGCGGTCGGTGAAGCCTTTGAGGTCTTTCGCTGGAGGAAACAGACTTGTTTCCCTTTGAAGACTCAGCGAGAAAATCCTTTCAAATCCAGGGTTCCACTTTTCGGATTTAATAAATACTTTGTACTCTTGGTGGAGTCTATTAAAAAAAGAGGGGTGAGCTATAATTTCTTTCTACTGTTCATCTTGACTCCATCCTGGTTGCATCCTGGTTCCTTCTCGGTTCCATCCTGGCTCTATCCTGGTTCTGTCTTGGTGGCCAGTTGCGGAGCTCTGCATTCAGTTCCCTCAACCTGCTAAGATGGAACTAAGATGGCCGCCGGGGTGGAGCCAAGATGGCTGCCGGCCAGGTGAACCGGGCCCATATAACCATCTCTGGACGATGGCCACGGCAACGATGCAGCGGAGTGGATCAGCGGAGTGGGCCGGCGATGCGCGACGTTGAGGTCGCCGCGCGTGTGTGTTCAACGTCGCGGCGTGCCGGGGTGCTTATGGGCAAATGGGTCATTAGAGGAGGCGAGTAATTAGAGGAGCACTCGGCTATGAAGAGCGTGAGTTAAAGAGGGTGGTGAGGGGGGGGTGGCTGGGGGAGGGGGGAGGACATTAAATGTTGGTGGCGGAGGGGGGGTAGGACATTAAATGTGGGACATTAAATAAGCTCTCACATCAAGTGATTAGCCTAGCTTATTCAATTAGCCTTTAGCCGCGGTGGGCGGGGACACGTCATAAAGACAGAGAGCGGGGCGGCCGCTGGAACACAAACGGACTGTTAAGGGCAACCTGTAGCAGGTCAAACACACACACACACACACACACACACACACACACACCCACACACACACACTCCAGCCTGTGTGTGTGTGCGTGCGTGTGATTTCTGCTCCAGATATAACCAGCTCGAGCACAATCTCTCTCTGTCTCTGTCTCTCTCTCTCGCTCTCTTTCTCTCCGTCTCTCTCTCTCACTCTCTGACACCCAAGGAAAAATTATTATGCTGCAACACGCTGACATTAACTTAAGTGTGTGTGTGCGTGTCTGCTTTTGCAGTAGTGGGACACCAATCTATTATTTCACAAGGTTATAAATGAATTAACGAGGTTAATGACCAATTAACAGATATGAGCGCAGACATTTCAATGAACATATGCACACACACACACATGCATACATACATGGAAACACACATGCAAAGACACCCACACAGATACACACACACACACCAATACAGGCATCCACACACACACACACACACACACTAACCCACACAGGCACCCACACACCAACACAAACTGACACAGCCATACACACACACACACAAACCGACACAGCCATACACAAACACACACACAAACCGACACAGCCATACACACGGAAAAACCCCCAGAGCTGCTGGTCCGGTCTGTGGAGCTCAGGAACAGAGCTTCAACAAGCTGCACCAGAACACTCTGAGAATACTAACTCACAGAGGAGGGGACACGGACACGGACACGGACACACACACACACACACACACACACACACACACACACACACACACACACACACACACACACACACACACACACACACACACACACACACACACACACACACAACATCATGCTCATTCTGCACCTACCATCAGCATCGTTAGTAATTGTACCAATAAACACATATCATACTATTACAATCATTAATACTGGTACTACTACTAATAAAAACATATACTATTATCATCAGCATCACTAGCACATGCTATTATAGTTCTATCATTCAGCATCATTATTAATACTACTAATAAAGATATATTATCATAATTTTTAATGATGGCTTATTAATGTCATACTGTCTGGTTAAGGAGGATAAACGTGATCTTACAGCACCAGATCATATTCTACATCACATCTGCTTACACAACTTTATTGTGTTCACACATTGTATTTATGATATGTGTGTTGTCCGACTGTAAACGCTCTCCTGTGAGAACACACTACCTGCAGTCAGCGTTTTGAACCTCTCAAAGCAGGGCTCCAACTCGTGACTCTCATCCGACTCCCCAGGCCTCTCTGACCTGCCAAGGACTCTCGACTTTGACTGTTCAGGGACAAATGCATAATTCGAATCATATATTCAAAGCGAGTATATACTTTGCGGTGGTTAACAGTCACTAGCGATTGCAAAGGCCTCACAGACTTGTCGGTTCCTCAACAAATTAATCACTAACGTACAACGCCGCGGCGTCTGTGGCTCGCTGGCTCCCCCCGATGGCCGCGGACGGCTACTACCGTCTCAGAAAGCCGTCTCTTGATTGGATGAATTCTGCCAGTTTACAAACTTCAACGTTTGATATTCACAGCTGGTCTGCTGTCCAATGGGCTGAGTCCGGGAAGTCCAGGACAAATATGAGAACTACAACTGGAGGTAGATTAATCTTTTTGATATTTTTTAAT
>OLKM01003983.1:0-7500 GCA_900291075.1 Melanogrammus aeglefinus | reverse complement strand
TGTGGAGGAGGCGGGAGGCGCAGAGGTGCTTCAGGCCCAGGAACAGCAGCAGGACGGAGGGCAGCACCTGGGCGGCCACGCCCTCCAGGGCCTCGGGCCGGCTGGGCAGCTCCATCAGCACGCTCAGCCCGATGATGCACATCTTACGGTCGTGGAGCCTGGGGGGGGGGTTAGACACACAACGCTAGGGCCCTCAGAGACTAGGGGGCCATCGATGTGGATTCTTTATGCTGATGATACTGTCTTTTTTTTACGGGCTGACGATTTTCTTGGGCCGATATTTGCAGCCGATGCTCCCTTTTCTCCCTCAATTTACATCATAGAAGTGACGCAATGATGACAACGAGTGTTACCAGTCTATTAAAGAAAAGGAACGTTCATTAAACTGTGTCTCTGGATGTAGAAAAAAAACCCCACAAATATCGGTCGATCACTATCAGAAACACAACATGCCATCTTACGGTCGTGGAGAGACACACACACGCGCGCGCGTGCACACGCACACACGCACACACACACACACTTCTTCTGAGTAATGTATTTATTAACAGTCCTGGTGAATGCCCTGAATGTAAATACAAATGTGAACAAAGGCCAAGAAAACAACAATGACAAAGAAGACGTCAGGACGCGGCTCACCCCAGGAAGAACTCGGTGTCGTTCATCCACTGGTTGATGAAGTGCGCTGTGATTGGCTGGGCGTTGTTGGGGAAGTGCATGTGCTCCAGGGTGTGGACCAGCAGCGGGGGGTTGTAGTAGAGGCCAGCGATGGCCACCTGCAGGCACATGGTCCGCAGCTCGCTGGTCTTCACGCCGCGCGTCAGGCGCTCCAGGACGGCCTCCACGAACAGGGGGATGCACTGCGGGGCACGGGGGGGGCCGGGGGAGGAGCTTCATAGTGGTTCATGAACCCCAGACCTTTGGGCGTGCGCGAAGCAGGCAGCCGACTGTAGAGGACAGGCTCTGGGTCTCTACTGGGTCTCTGGCCTCTAGCCTCTGGACCCTACTGGCCTCTAGCCTCTGGACCCTACTGGCCTCTGGGCCCTACTGACCTCTAGCCTCTGGACCCTACTGACCTCTAGCCTCTGGACCCTGCTGGGTCTCTGCCCTCTAGCATCTGTACCCTACTGGGTCTCTAGCCTCTGGGCCCTACTGGCCTCTAGCCTCTGGGCCCTACTGGCCTCTAGCCTCTGGGCCCTACTGGCCTCTAGACCCTGCTGGGTCTCTGGCCTCTAGCCTCTGGACCCTACTGGCCTCTAGCCTCTAGACCCTACTGGCCTCTAGCATCTGGGCCCTACTGGCCTCTGGGCCCTATTGGCCTCTAGCCTCTGGACCTCTAGCCTCCGGGCCTCTGGGTCTCTTGGCCTCTGTAGGCGCCTAAATGCCTATTCGCTTTATTTAAGTTCATATTTTACAATGACAGTTGGATTTTCATAAGTGAAATAATAGTAAATATAATAATAGTTAATTGTGTTAATTTAGAATGCATAGCATTTTATTTTGTAATTCACTTGCAATGTTTTCGGTGTACGCGCACATTTAATCACTTTATTTTGAAGTGTGACAGTTGGTGTGTGTGTGACAGTTGGTTTTTAACTACGGGTTTTACTGTCAGGATAATAAGCTTTGGAGCCACACCGTTTTTTTGACCCTCTTCAATTCTCTCTCTCGGTCTTCGTACCTACCTCTACTATTAGAACCTTCATTGTGGAAAAGGATATTGTTTTTTTTTGTATTTTGCGTTGGACAAGTAAACCCTTTAAAACATCACGTCGTGGTCCGGTGGATTATTATCGTGGATATTGGATGAGGTAGCCTATGCGTCGAAGGGAAAACGGAGCAAGCGTCAAGCCTTGAAGCTTCACATTAGAAATATTGATCCTACATTAGTTCTAAAAAAACTAGCTCTTCATACGGAATAATAGATCTTGGAACGGCCTGACTAAAGGATATTTGGACAAAGGGAAACGCGGCGCTGAGAGCTCGGTGTTTTACGGGAAGAAAATAAAATCCAAGAAGATCCCCTTTCGACGGTTCCAACCGTCAAAAACCAACTGTAAGTTTTTGCTCCTTTAATTAAGATATGCGCACGATGACGGCCACGGACGTTTCCCCACGCGCGCGTGTGTATGAGCTACTCGCCCCGACATCAGTGTCTGCGGACGTCCAATTAAGGAAAATAAACGCGCTTTTGATGCAAGGGTTATTCAGAGGTGCTTGAACATTATCGCCTACTACTTGTAAAAATAATAATACCGACACTTTGCAATGGGATGAACAGGAACTTAAAAAACGCGACTGTAAATAGGGACTGAGAAGGCTTTTGAAGAGAATAATGATATTAAAGCAGTAAATGCACGAAGGCACAAGCTGTCCACAGCTCACTAGCATTGAAGAATCAAATCCGGCAATTAATGGAAGATGATGCAAATGTGCGACTACTGTTTAAAAATAAATTGCGCGTGTTGATTTTTAATCATCTGGCAACAAGAGATTTTTTGCAACCAAATTTCTTAATTTGAAACAATCTCATGGCTGAGGATGAGTTTCTGGTACGATCAAAAGACTTTGGTTTGATCCTAAAAATGAAGCTAATAACACCTTTCTTCTGGGATAAGTGAGGAATGGATGAAGGACGTTATGGAGACGCTTCTGAGCGGGCAGGCTGTAGAGTGTGTCATGGAAGAGATTGCAATGTGATATTAGATCTAGATCATTCAAACGCGCTCGACCTACTAAACGCAGACAAATGGAACTGGATCCCAATGTGAAAGCGTCTCATCCTCATCTTCCACAATCAGGATAAAGGCCGAAATGGAACGTGCATCATTTGTTGGCAAAGGCTGCAGCTTTACAACAGACAAGTTTGCGATTTAGAAAAGAAGAAGAAGCGGTTTGGCGCGTGCGGAAAAAAGATGCAGGGAAGCCAGAAAGAAAGTGTCGAGAGGCTGAGTTTTGAGGCTGCTATGAAGGCTAGAAAGGAAATGCATGAATGCAGACAGCGCTGCGTCTGAATCAGACGCAAAAATTGAAGATTTGTGCAAAAATATGAAAACACACAAGTGGAAATGGAGCAGCGCTGAAATTGAACAAAAAGGGAGAAACTAATAGGTGAAGAACCAGCTTTCAACCACACTTGCAGTTGGTCTTCATCACCACCAAGGGTTAAGCACAACAATTCTGCCTGCACCACTGGAAAATGCCCCGCCCTTCGCCGACGACATGGAATTGCAACAAACGAACGTTTTTGTATGTTTCTGCAATGGCCATTGCATGCTCATGTAGCTCAGAATCATGTCACAGAATACCTTCGTGAAGAATCACAAAGTCAGCTTTACTCACGCGGATCTCCTCCACCATTTCTCAACCATTCCAAGCGCTTGAACACCGCTTGTGATATCATCAGATCCTTCATGAAGATATTGAGACAGTGCAAATTGAAAGCCGCACTGATGACAACAGTGATCGGCTACAAATTTCTCTGCTAGATGTCAACAAGTGGGACCCACCACCATGTAGTTGGTAAGAGATCTGCATCACATGGAACCTTCAGCATGGTTATGATAGAGCCAAGGAAAATGCTAAAAGAGTTTTTTCTGGTGACGACTACAAGATAGCTGAGGCCTACATAATATCAAAGGCTTTGGGATTGGCAGACAATCAAACCAGAGGAATGGCAATGCCACTACAGATCTTTGCGTTATTCCTCACAGGCTGGCTTCCAACACAATGGCACGATATTAGCTACATGGAAGACTGGACAAACACAGCTAAACATAAAAGCACTGGCCAACAAGCTTTCCATACAGGCCTCAAGGAAGCATGGAGAAAGTCTGCCTAGCTGACCTACAAGAAAAAAAACAAAGCAAAGAAACGAGTCCAAGTTTAAGGATTTTGTAGACTTTGTCAACAAGCAGGTTAGATATATATTACACCCGCTTTACGGACAACATTATCAAAGACCCCAACGCAGGCACGAGAAACCCAGTGCGACAGAACGCCAACCCACAATATTCCAGAGACACTCAAACCAAGCGGTGTGTTACAACAACAGTTGTTTCCAGCCAGAAACCGAAGAGAAGAGATGAGAACGACAAACAACAGCGACACCAAATGGCCCAAACCGTTGCCATCAGTGAACTCCTCTGGGCAAGCCTGTTCTTTATTTCCAATGATTAGAGCAAACACAGGTGCTAGACGAGTCTGCAGAAAATTTTAAAAGAGCAAGCCACACAAGGAGGGAGATTGGACTTTTTGAGAAGCAAAGGTGTGTTTTGTGTTTTGCTCGTGTTTGAAACACGGTCACAATGTAGCCAGCGGCTGTAAGGATAGGAGGGCTGCACAATGCACGAGAGAATGCTTCGCCGACCGCATCCTACCCTGCTGACACATGAACACTAAAATACCTCCAGAGACGAAAACAAGCAAAGGAAAGCTGCGATCAACAATCCATTTTCAAGCACCACTATGTACAGGATGACGGGAAACTGTGTTTGGTAGTTCACAGGGGCACGGTAAGGAGATTGCTTTCTTTTTCAATCATTCCGGTTGTTACGTTAAGGCCACAAAAAGGGAATCCAAGGCAGTGGCTCACCTCACGCGTTTATGGATCCATGTAGTTCAGCCGACCCTTTGCTACTGAGGTCACTGAATTAACCAACTGAACATGAGTCGGGACGGCAATACAAGCATCTCAATGATGAGACAATGGGTTAATGAATTCTATCGTCAACACCCGCATGCGTCATCGTAAACCGGCTTGGAAAATCAGTTAGCCTGGGATTGCAACCAGATTTATTGAGCTTGCTGAGGTTTTCTCACAAAAAAAACATTCCCTGTAATCAAAGGATAATATTCCCCGCCAAGAGGACGTTTACACCGTTTGGCCCTACCTTAAAAGAGGTGAATCTTCCACACTATTTCAAGCAGAGGTTGGTTACCTCATCGGAGGCTAACGGTTCCAAGGGCAATGGAGCCGTTACAAGTGATCAGCAGTGTGGATGATGGACCATACGCCGTCAGGACAGTATTAGGCTGGACAGTAAACGGACCACTCAGAGGTGGAAGTGACGACACAGAAGCAAACAATAGTGACAGAAATCACCTGCAGCAATCGATCTCTCCGTAGCTAAGCTAGAACAGCTTTGCGCAGCTGCAGTTCAAGCAGGAACATTTCCTCTGATGCAGGACAAGAACGAAGACATCGAAATGTCCTAGGACGATCAACCAGTTATCAACATGGTGTCCGAATCTTTCAAAACTTGTGGATGGTCTTTAACAGCGTCTGTCTTCCAGTGAGGAGCAAGTCCCTGTGCATGCCCAACAAACAGAGGTTGCGGAGCAAGCGGCTTTGAAACCTAAAGAAAAGATTCTCTCGAGATGTCAATTTTATAAGGATATGTCTGCATAATCTCATGGATGACATCTCAAAGAGGGGCTATGCGTAGGTATATTGACGCAACGGTGCCGATTGGAGCGTATGCTCGTGAGTAGCGTGTGAATGAAGAACCTGTTGTACCTGCCTCTAGTCACGTGTGATCTATGTAGTCGTATGTCTCAGTCTAGTACAAAAGGCGTACGTGTTGTCTCATTTGGCTCTCAGCTTTCAGTTATGTGATCTATTCTCTGTATCGGTCTGTTCTATAACTCTTCCTGTAGTGATGGCCGAGGTGATCTGGTATATCGGAGTCCGTGATGGTGCGGTGGTGGTCTCTGTTCTTCGAGGTTCGACAAGGTTGCTTTTGATGTGCTGCGATGAGGCGTGGGTGCCACCGTAGATGCAGAGTGTCAGCAATGTAAGACTGACGTATCTCGTCTAGGTTTCCTCTGGTGGCCCGACGGGGAATCTACGGAGCAAAGGTCTGTTTTTAACACAGATGTTGGTCGCACGTGATTTGTCTTCGGTGCAAAAAACATCGTCGCAAGTGGTTGCAACTCCTCGTACTGTCAGCAAAATTGCTACAGATTGATGTAAGTTCGCATGCTCGAAAGCTGCCCAAAACAGGTCAAGAGTAAATTTCTACGAGGAGCGACGTGTCTTATGTCAACAAATTCTGATGAAGTATACGGCAATTAAGCGTGCTGCCTGACCGTAGTAGTGCATTGCTGGCAGCGAGTGGATTATCGACTGAGCGAAATTGGTCGAGCAAACAGCCGAAGTTTCTCAGTTCAAATTCCGAAGTAGTGATAAGCGTGAATAGGTTGTCAGTTATCTGGACTTGATGATAGATGTAGACCTTCCATAATGCGAGAGTGAGCATGTGGATCCAGTGAGTGCCAGTTCATAAATCAGTTTCAAGTTCAAGATAAACCCAAAGATCGACCACACACTAGAGAGGCCTGCCTTGGGTGGTTTCTCCTCGTCAGTTCCATCTTGTATCCGCCTGGCTTTGGTCTTCTTCGTTCAGTGATACTTGCCCGCCAAGAAATCCTCAGGAATTATTGCAGGCAGAGTTTTGGCTGCGAGTTGAGATCGTGCCAGCCAACGAAGTCATCAAGAGCGGAAAAATGGATCTCAAGTTTGCACACAGCTCGAGTAATTGTGGGAGTGTGTGGTGGTGTGATGCGATGCATTAAACTAAATGTGCAGCGGTTGGTGCACCTGTTTGCTTCGCACTAGCTGCATTCACTTTGCGACGGCAATGAGGTATGCTTATTGGAATCAACAAAGCTTTATCTCTACTGACTGTGCGTTACTTGCATCGGTGAGTTGATTAGTCTTCAATTCCACCCTGATGATGCCATAGCTCAAGGTTGCACGCTGTGTGATAAAAGTCTCAACCATACAAAGGAATGGAACTGAACTTGTAGCGTACAGTTTGCAGTCGTAAGGAGAGCAAGATGCTGAAAATAAGGATAGGCGTGGAACTGGGAAGTCATTGAGATGTTCAAGTCTTTTGGGACAGATTAGCACGGCTGTGCTTAAAATATGCTGTTGGTTATAACATCTAGCTTTCAATAGTGTCATACCTGTGCAAACAGAATACCAGAAACCTGGAGCACCAGCAGACCTTCACAGTGGAGATACGTTCAATACCATCTCTGAATCCCGCTGACCATGTCTCAGAGGACAGAGCTGAAGCGATTTTTGAAGTTGGGATGCTGGCTTTCAGACCAGATTTCTTGCTCCCCTACAGAAGATCAGTGCCAAATAATCCAGATCCTAGAATGTGATATCAACGACTCTGAGCGTCAAAAGAGTAGGTCTCAAGCTGACACGTTCATATCAGGTGCAAAGACTCAACAAGATACCAGTGGACCCAGTTGATGGAAAGCCACTTCTCATCCTGGTACAATAAGCTCAACCGTTCCTTGTGCTGGGCTTCGTGATAGCTCGCGAATAGTTGCTTAACAAGTGCTGAAAGTCAAGGTTAGAAAGATGATCCTATATCATCATTATATATATATCAAAGTGATTGTTCAGTCAAGGAGGCTGTACAAAGGTAAGCAAACTTACATGTGATCGATTTGTTTAGAAGCTGAAACAGAAATCCTTAAGTA
>OLKM01003982.1:0-26845 GCA_900291075.1 Melanogrammus aeglefinus | reverse complement strand
TGCTGGATCTGACCAATCACCTGGTTTACAGCAAGGCTCCAGCCTTGAAACTGAAAATTTTTGCATGAAACCCAGACAAGGAAGAGTCAAATTTCAATAGTACAGCAATTTCAGGATATAGGCACATCGGAACTTACCAAGCCACATTACACATCCCCAAGCACTACAATTACTACAACAGCACGCAAGCAGAAACCCCAAGAATCACTGGAGGATACGCGAAAAGTCGGAAAAGCATTTGGAAAGAGACATGCGAGGAAGTGGGTAGGGAGAAGGAAACAAACATCAAAACCCTGGCTATCCAACCGAAACGATCATGATAGTGAGCTGAGAGAAGGGGAAGAAAAGCCGGTACTAAACAGATGTAAACCAGAAGCAAACAAAAGGCAACACGAGAGCATAAGGAATATCAAGCAGGCAACATGAAGTGAAAAAGTGTAAAAAAAAGAAAGGTACATTGAGGATCTGCACAACAGCGCAGAGGAAGCAGCACCGAAAGAACAACCTCAGGACACTCTAACATTTACCAAACAAACAAGCCTCACAGGCAAGTACAAACAAACCAGTACACAATTAAAAATCACAGGGAACACTCCTCACAACCAAAGGAAGACCAACTAAAGAAGGTGGACAGATCACTTATAGTACTAGCTTAAACAAGAACACCCCCTCTCAAATAACAGCAAAAAGGAGAATCCCACCAGCCCGCAACCGTTCACCAGGATTGACTCAGGAAGGCCATCCAAAGCCCTGAGAGGAGCAGGCCAGAGGGGCCGAGATTGAAAGATAACCAGCCGAGCCCTCAAGAGCAGACATCGAAACCTCCACAACATAGCCTACACATCTCATGCAAATCTTCAGGGAGGAAGAAAATGTACCCACCAGATTGGAGAGATGGCATACATTATATTAAGATTACAAAGATAGGGACCCCAGGGAGTGTAAATAACGTACAGAGGAATAAGCTACGCTGCTTTCAAACAACCTGAAGTGGAGAGGTGCTCCACTGCATTATATCTCCACAAGTGCTGTGGATGTGAAACTGAGGGAAAACCAGGCAGCTTCAGGGAAGAGTAGATTACCTGTGGAGACCAAATTAGCCACCTGACTCATTCGAATGGAACTCTCCTGTCTTAGTAAATTTTCATAGACTATTAGAAAAAGGCTTTGACAGTGTGGATCGGGAGGATGTGTGAAAATTGATGGGGCAACTATGGCATCCAGCCAAGAGTTCATCAACATCCGACCATCCTCAAGAACACTTAACATGGATGCAATGTCAAGTTTTCCATGAAGGTTGCTTGTTCTGAGATCATGTACATACAAAATACATTGCATTAAACATCGACACATGCGTCGATAGTATTATGTCTAGATAAGATAATTTTAATGATGTACTATTAATATTGCCTTGCGAAGCCAGCCAATCCTGTTGCGTATGTAATATTTAGCCTCAAATGTCGCCTATTGCACATAGAAAGACGTAAGTGTTGAGAAGTCATACTATGCAACGTGATTGCCAAGCGAAAAGCTAAGCCAGACTGTATCATCACATTACTTTGAGTCCACTCTAACTTATGGGTAGGAGGCTAAGTCCTTTAAATGCATAAGGCATACTGCATGGTTATGAAGGCCTTGTGGTTAGCTGTGGTCTTAGTGAAGCAGCCTTGGAACTTGGAGTTGATAAGTTGGAGTGACTTGTGTACGGGCGTGCGAGAGTGAGAGAGAGCACACCCGCTATGGTTTATGTTTTGGCTTTTTGTGGGCTGTCTGTCAAGCATCCGCCAGGTTTGGACGATGTTGCTTTTGTGTATGTGTTTCAAATGGTCATCTGTCTGGTCGTAATTTGCGGTAGATTGATGGTTTAAATAAGGTCACCAACCAACGATCGTTTATACTTCATGTAGGTCATTCATTAATAAGTGCGCACTGAGTTGTGTGGAACGATAGGGCGCATAGTTTTGCCCATAGTGCCCTCTTATTCTGATGTTTTCTGACCTATCAGTATAAGCCGGTTATTACACAGACAACATCGTTTCCTTACCACAGATATCAAAGATAATAACGTTGACTCGTTCACTGTCTATAGCATTCACACTGTACGTAAAAATAAATAATAAGTGTTCGTTTTGCCAGTGCATTGTATGCACACTGGCTGTTCATTGTATTTCTTTGACTAGCTCAGCGCTCATTGCTCTGCGTTGCTAAATCGATAGCAATTCTCCCACTCATTCTCTCCTCTGACCATGCATTTTAATTGGCTTTGACCGCAATTCAGTTCTCGCAATTCCCTCATTCGCTCCTCTTACTTTTGACAGGTTCAAAATTTATACTGCGTGGGCCATCATACATGTTTATTTATGGTTCTTGCCAACCTCTTAGAGCCATAGTTCTAGTACTAGGTTGAGGTCTACGCATACATCCACGTCTCCCCAACGTTATCGTCATCGGTTGCCGATATGGTGCTAGAAAACACACGTTACTTTCGCCATAAACTGGACTTTACACACCTATTTGAAGACATTTTATAAATGATACACATATTTTTGAGTGCTTGATGATGAGACTCCCATTTAATCAAAACCTTCCGGTTAACCTTGCTACGTAAGGCCTTAAATCCACATTACAAAAACAATTGTGGACAAAAGTTCATATTTGGCAATTTTTCAAAGGGCCAGCATTAAAATTTCACTTTTATTTCAGACCATAATGTCGTGTCGTTTTCTTCTGCCTCTTCCAAAAAGATCATAGAAGAATGGTTAAAAAAAGCGTACTGGAACTTTGTATTTACCAATCACCTGAAAACACGCAGGTGATGGCAAAAATCACGGATGAACATATTCCACTAATATTGAGAACTTCAGAACAGACATTAACTGACTTCCAAACAGAAACAGACAATCTCTGCGGAAATTATGTCAAGATATTAAAGAAGTGGAAAAGAGAACTAAAGAGATACCGTGAGAGAAAGAATAGAGGATTTGGAGGAAAGAAAGAAGTGTTAAAGAGAAGACGAGTATGCTGCAGGGAATAAATTACTGCTTTTACACCAACAAAATGAAAAAATCAAGACAGAACAACAATCAGATAGTTGTTATCCTGAAAGAAGGGAGCCGAATATCATATTATACAGATATCATATCATATAATATATATTTTCAGTGGCCAAATAGCTTGTGTGCGCCTCCAGACGAAAATATGAATCTCACACACGTACTGCGTTCTCCCGACGTCTTCTCTGTCTTCATTCACGTCCACTATACTTCAAATCTGAGGTAGACTGAAACCACGACATGGAGGAGAAAGGGGATTGTTGTCCCGTTATTGTTGACCTGCGTATTGTCTCCCTGCCAAGAGCCTCGCTGCTGAGGGACCACCAGCATCACAATGTCTTAATGCCGCCCCGAGGCGGTGGGTCCCCTCGGCTAGCGTGACATGGCGGGAAGCGGGGCCTCAAGCGGGGAGACAATCACGGGCAACTAATTCGGCTTTCTCCTTACATGTCGCCGTATCATTAATGTACTTCAGGGAGTCGCAAGCCAAAATTCCTTCCCCCAAATTTCCTTCTCAACTAATGGCTGAGATAACCCCACGAACAAATCTCGTTGTGTGAAATTCCAGAGACGAGAGTCCGACGTGTTAAGCGCCGTCCACAACCACAGCAGCAGAACGGATTATCCAAATAAGAAAGAAGTTTACAACACTTGCGTTACAGCAGTGTCGCGCGGGCCCTGACTTTTACCATGAGCCCTTCAATGCAATCATTCCTTGAAGTAAACCAGCTTTTCAAATTACTTTATAATGACGTCAGGGTTATTGGCCATGTTGATGTAACCACCCAATATAACCCTGACAACTGAACGGCGCTTTAAGAATAATGTTGTTGTTTTTAAAGCCGAAACAACCACAACAAAACGCACGGTAGCCTACCCTAGTCATAAGATGAAAAGACCGTAATATTCGTCAGATTCTACAAATTTCCGACTCTCGGTTAATGTAGCCAAAATCTTCCGTCAATTTAGAAATAACGCTGTAAAGTACGTGCTTCTTTCCTAGAACCTGTGCTTGATTTAGAGGACTTTTGCAATAAATTCATACATATTCAAATGCTACCAAAAAGAACCAATTCAAAAACAATCCACTGTTACTTTAACAAACATGTTTTTTTTTAAACCAAAAGAATATTTAATTATAGGCTTACAAATTAACCAAAGTGTGGTTTTCGTTCGGGAGCTGTTTCCGTTCTTACTTGCTCATTGAGTTTGAAATGCAACATGCCTGTTGCATGCAAGTGGAACGCCATTCTTTTGTTTGTCTCCAATGCCGACTTTGTTAAGACAACTCAGGTTCGAAAACCCACCGTGGCTCCAAACCACATAAATCCGTTGCAAATTGCAAGCATTCTCAGCAATACAGGAAAACAATGACCACTTGACGCCTGTACTGCCAGCCAACTTATAACTCGTCTCGCGTAGTTTGCTGGATTGGAAAGTGCCGCAACAAATCCTTGGCCCGGCTGGGTCAGAGCAGCTAGCTGCGGTGTTGGTCGTTCCCTGTTTCACAATTTTCTAGCTTTTCTGAGGAAATCCTTTTCGAAAAAGACTTTTTCAACAAGTCGGCTGCAATATCGTCCTTCTCCTCTGTCATCCCATTTGTAATTAAAGTGAATTTAATCAAACAAAAATCTAACCTAATGATCTATATAATTTCGCTGCTAGCTAGTTGTAATTCCTTTTGTTTTCCGCCTGATTGCGCCAAACAACAAGGCCAGCTAGAAAGCCGAGAAAAAGGCCTTGTAAAAGGATACACCCAACTGTAACCGTGCGTTCACACCAAACGCTAAATTTGTCGCCCGTTCGCGTTGTCGCCGAAGTTTTGTCGCGCCACACATCATAATCTGTCGCTGTGCAAGTTTTGTCGAATTTGTCGCGCCACCGGTACGCCCGATCTCGTCTTGATCTCGGAAAGCTAAGCAGGGTCGGGCCTGGTTAGGTACTTTGGATGGGAGACCGCCTTAGGAAAAACCAGGTGCTGTATTGCTATGAGTGCTCTGCGGTCTGCGAGATACCGTCCCCAGCTATGGGTAAATAGTGGATAGATGGCACCCCAGCTTGAAAGCAACCCATCTAGGAGAAGGCTACTTCAAAACAATAAACCAAAGATGTTGCTCGCGGTCTCTTCCGATCCTCACAAGGGAAACGAACAAAGGGCGGATAAGGCTATAATGACTGAAACGGCCGGAGTAGGATAGTGAGGAGTTGCGCCCCACAGTCCTTAATTAGCATTGTATAAAGTCTAACAATGGAGAAACCAGCTTGAGACGACGTTGGACGACTCGTCTGAGGACGACATAGAGAGAGAGAGCGCCACAACTTGAACTCCAGGTCCTCCATTTCACAACCATGTCCGACATTGCATGTCTTTACCTTTTTAAAGACAAGCATTTAAAGACAAAAGCATTTAAAGACAAGCATTGCATGTCTTTAGCTTGAGCGGGAAGTGAACGCTACGTCACTCAATGAAGTGAACGCTGATTGGCTGTAATCACGCATCATCACGCGAAATTCACGTCAAAGTTGAAAAATTTGAACTCGAGCGAATCTGTCGCGCAACAAATCCACGTGAACGCGCTCGCCAGAAGACGGCGAAAGTGTGGCGCGACAAATCAACATTTGTCGCCAGTTTTCTCTCGCGAAAATTTCGCCCGATACGCGTCTCTACGTTCACTTTCTATGGGATCCTGTCGCCCCGTCGCGTTTGGTGTGAACGCACGGTTAAGGATACACCCAACTGATTAGATAAGGGCTCTAATATACAGTATATATTATCGCACTGGAGGCAACGCAACTGAAGGAAAAACAAATAAATACGTATTTAGACTTATGTGAACAAACTTATTAAAATAGATAGAATGAGAAATATATATATTAAAAGGTATAAATTATATATTTTCTAAAAATAAAAAAAGTATTGTTCTGAAAGTGTCTAGGCCAAGCAGAGAAGGCTTTGCTGGCCCTGATGGCCCGCCACTGCATTACAGTGTGTGTAATCTCTCACACACACACACACACACACACACACACACACACACACACACACACACACACACACACACCACACACACACACACACACACCACACACACACACACACACACACACACACACACACACACACACACACACACACGGCGTAGCTCATTGTCAGGCCAAATTCTCTGGGCGGGCAAGGCAGAGAAAGGGGAGGTAACTTAGCCCTCATGACAACATATGGGGCCACATTCCAATCAGCGTGCCTGACCCTCCATTTTTTCAAAGGGGAGCAGGATACCGCAGGATAGTGCTCGTTTTAAACCAAATGCAAGTTTTAGCCACTGGGGGACTAAAACTTGTCCCCCAGCGGCAGGCTGGGGGAATTCATATTAACGTGAGAAAACCTCATGAAGTGATATTTTCATGCCATGGGACCTCTAAAAGAGACATTGGGACTCCAAGTACAACAAAAAATCATGCAAGCGAAACGAGCAGCCCAGCGCACAGAGACACACAAACACGCTTAATCATTGTGTGTTTCCTTGATTGGGACATGAGACAAAAGGGCTCAAATCAGCGTGGGGAAAAAAGGAAATCCTATTTAAGCGCACACAAATCTACTTTGACCAAGATATCACCACAAAAGTCCAAGAGGAAAGAAACCAACTGTATCCAATCTGAAAACACCTGCATGAAAAACGGGTGAAATCCCACATCATCTAACCAGCGAAACTAAAGGTTTTGGAACAGATAAAAATCGGCATCTGTGAGGACGCCTACGCTTCGGGGAAGGCAATTGACATAAGGATTCCAAAATCCTACCAGACAGACTTGAAGGAGAGGCTGCATGACGGCGATGTGTGGTGAACGCAACTACCCAAGGAGGAACAGTGGTGAAGGCGCAATGCAGCGAGGGGAGCGCACAGAGAGTTTGGAGGAGACAACTTTTACGGACCGTGCCAAAGGGAGGTAGGAATTTCATTATGAGTAATACAGTATTTAACTGGACGGAAAAACTTTATATGCGTCAGGTTTCACAAAATGGCAGACAAGAACCCAATAGCACGACAAGAGAAACAGTTCAGGTGAAGAAAACATAAGCTGAGTGATCATGAAAGCCACTCTTGACCTCTCAGTGGGATATGTGAGAGGCTGAAGCTCAAAAGTCAACTTGCACAACGTCAAAAAAGAGGTACCTGGAGCTCCAGAAAAGCGCTCAAGTGCATTTAAGCGGGGTTCTGGACCCAGGGCAGTGGGAGGTGAAACCACTGGCGGTCGACTGGCCTGCATGACCTGCTGGAGCAGACCGCTCAGTCTCCAAATGTTGGTTGTGGCGTGCAGAAGCCTCCCGGAAAGCCACCTCCATAGCGGTGAATTGCTCCTCATGATGGTGTAGAGCAGCAGCTTGAGCTGCCATTTCTTGATTAATTTGCTCAATGTCGGCTGGGCTCATTTTTGGCCAGATTGTACTGTCAGGTTTCACAAAATGGCAGACAAGAACCCAATAGCATGACAAGAGAAACGGTTCAGGTCAAGAATCTGTGTTTATTCCAAGCAGAGGTCAAACTAGGTAGTCAATCCGTGTAGCAAACAAATCCAGTTGGAGCAGGCAAAAAGGGAAGGTCCAAAAAGGCAGGTCGATACACAAGCAGGCAGGTTCAGGATCAGAATGAGAAGACGCGGGAGAGCTAGGTAAACACACTAGACAATTTGGCAAAGAACTGAGGGAAATGGACCGGTACATATACTGAGGGGCTGATTAGCTGATGAGGAGCAGGCGAGTATGGGGCTGGGGCAGGCCAGGTGAATGAAAACTGCAGGTAATGCAGAGCAGGAGGGAGTGGCAGAGTCTGAAATGAAATGAGTTAGTGTGGCAAAACAGGAAACAGACAAATGAAAAACTAAAGCCTTGCTGAAGTTGTGACAATATGGGTCCACTAAACACTAACTAAAATGACCTGAACCTGACTACGAGACTCTAATATGGAGATGAAGAGATAATGTGTTGTATTTTTTTTCTTGTGCGTATCTTCTCTGCATGTATTTTTGTTTTTTGATGCTCAAAATCTCAGCCAGATGTGTTTTTTCTTGTTTTGTTTGTTTTCCCTGTTACCAAGAATGAACTTCAGGACTGGGACTATTTACAAATTACGATGATGACTATTATTATTGGGTTATTCATTTTTCCTATAGAGAGCATAGGGGACATCTTCTTTTAAACTTGATTTCCCTTTGTCAAAGAACGGTGCTTGGTACAAGAATAGGGGGAGAATGAAGGAAGGGGGGGGGGAATTAAAGTAGGATTAAGGAAGAGGGAAGACTCCTACTTCTCTATCAGCTCATCAATTTGCTAGGTTTCTTCATTTAAATATGGTTTATAAGGAAAATACGGCCATATTGGCCAAGTAGAAAAGTATATAAAAGACGTAAGCCATAATGAAGGAAACGTTGGAAAAAAAATGTAATTCACTTTATTATTTTGTCGGCTTAAAATCTGTTTTGTTATTGGTTTTGGACTGAGCCTGGTATATGAAGAAAGAAAAAAACAAAATGTATTATTTTAAAAAAAAATACGAAGAAATTACAGGATCAATAAAAGTAACCTCACTCAAGGTAATCCTATAAAGAGGAAAAAGGTATTATTAAAAATGAAGCATGGAAGCATAGATAATGAAACAATAACATTGCTGTAAACATACAAGTATACAAGCCTCCAGAACAAGGATCTGATCTTATATCTAAAATAATATACTTAATAACTCTGGAAGCAAAAGGAATAACTATTATCACGGGGATCTGAATCTAACAGAATATAAAACATATAGGAGAGAAAGCTGCACAAATCTTAAAGAGAGCGGAGTCCGAGATTGGAGATTGGTATTCCTCTGATGTCTGGAGAAAGTTAAACCCAAACAAAAAGTATTACACATACTCTACGGCCCATAATAAATACTCATGATTAGATTTTTTAGAATGATATATTGAAGAAATATAAATTCAGATCATGAACTGATATCCATGAGATTAAATTGAGGAACTGAAAAATGTCAACAGTTTTTGTCACGTCGCGGCCTACTACGCGGTCCAATGCCGCCATCTAGTGGCTATTGGACGCTGGTGGGCCTCCTTCTCCCGCACCTGCACGCAATTATCTTTGATGATCGTCCCTACATAAGCCGGGGATTTCCTATCAGCCGGCGCCAGTTCGTCGTTACGTCTACCTAGTTAGTATCGGTCCTACCAGCATTCTTGAATATCTGTCTCTAGCCTGACCCCTTGGTAACCATCTCTCCTCCTCTCTAGTTCTCCCCTTGCCACCGAACCCCTGCCTGCCTGACTACCCGCCTGTCGTCGAGTCCTTGCCTGTCTGACTCTCCTTCTGGTTCCTGATCCTCGCCTGTCTGACTCTCCTGCCGGTTCCTGATCCTCGCCTGTCTGACTCTCCTGCCGGTTCCTGATCCTCGCCTGTCTGACTCTCCTTCTGGTTCCTGATCCTCGCCTGTCTGACTCTCCTGCCGGTTCCTGATCCTCGCCTGTCTGACTCTCCTTCTGGTTCCTGATCCTCGCCTGTCTGACTCTCCTGCCGGTTCCTGATCCTCGCCTGTCTGACTCTCCTGCCGGTTCCTGATCCTCGCCTGTCTGACTCTCCTGCCGGTTCCTGATCCTCGCCTGTCTGACTCTCCTGCCGGTTCCTGATCCCCGCCTGTCTGACTACCCCGCTGGTTCTTGATCCCTGCTTGTCTGACTACTCGCCTGTCTACGGAATAAACCCCTTTCCTTTATTCCGTCTCCGTCTCCCTGTGTCCAGCATTTGGGTCCCCTCGTCTGTTCCGTGACAGTTTGGAGATATAATAATTAAATTTTGAATGATGCTGACTTTAATAATTTAATTAAAAAGCATAAAACAATACATAGAAATAAATGATAATGGAAATATTTCCCTAATCATAGTGTTGAAAGGGGCAAAAGCAGTAGGCCTAATAAGAGGAGAAATAATAAAGCTTTTTTTCACATAAGGTCAAGGAAATCATAAAAACAATCTGCCTATGACAACTCTCCTGCGGGGACTAGCGACAGCATACCATCTCGATATCTGAATCAATTTCCCTGTCATTCCGTACACAAGGGACGTACTTGAGCAGATACATAAATGTACGATTGCTGCGCAAATTGTTCATGCTATCGTTATGTAATATGTTGGCCAACACTCTTACATCGATCGTTCTGTTCAACAACCAAAGATAAAACAATTCTAATCTAGTATATAACATTTCCCCGTCAACTATGGATGGGTTTATTTTAACACGTACACCCTTTCAAAATGTATAACTCTTTATGAACATCTACCTCGGACATGGTTCCAAGCATTCGCCGGCTTCTTTGAAAACAAATGCACATGGCTAGCGTAGAAGTGGATGGGGAAGGGTCGTCAACGAGTTGTTACGACAGTGTTGTAAAATATCTCTTCCGAAGCTGTAGGGGGAGCTCAATGCTAGCGCAAACAAATAAAACAGCGAAGAAGTGGCCAAAGTTGCATAGTTACATAGTTACCGATATAGGCCTACTCAGATTTTTATATTTTTGCCACAAAACGAGCCGCCCGGGATGGTACCTTTAAAGGTAGGCTACCATCCCGGGCGGCTCGTTTTGTGGCAAAAATATAAAAATCTGATCGATGTAAGAGTGTTGGCCAACATAATACATAACGATAGCATGAACAATTTGCGCAGCAATCGTGGTACCTTTAAAGGTACCATCCCGGGCGGCTCGTTTTGTGGCAAAAATATAAAAATCTGAGTATATCGGTTAAGTATTAGACAGTAATTGATCACGTTAGTAATTTGACATATCAATGACGTAATTTGGTCATCTGTGTAAGGAGTAGGGGCTAAAAATTAGTTTCAGACAACTTTGGTTGGATGGCCCGTCTGTCAGTCAACGTGCACGCTGTTCTGCGCATGCGCACTGGTATGCAATGCTTTGAATTTTTTATTTTTTTTATTTTTTTTGCAATGAAGCACGCGCACGAGCCGAGCAGGGGGGGCGTGGCTTTTGTGATTCCTGATTGGATGGAGGGGAGGGTGTTCAATTCGAAAAATAAATCGTTAGTCCAGTAAATCCAGTCGCCCGGGATTGTACCTTTAAGAGGCACAGGAGGCAGGGAGATCCTCTTTCCCATTTGATCTTTATTTTAGCAATGGAGCCATTAGCAGAAAAAATAAGAAATAATTCGATAAAAGGATTACAGTGAGAAGGATGAACATAAAATTAATAACGGAACGTAATCCTATACTGAACCAACCAAAATCCATCACTTGGTTGGGTTAATGGATGAAATCAAGCAATATAGTAATATATCTGGGTACAAAATTAAATAAAAGTAAATCAGAAGCAATGATAATTGGTCAACCAATATCCAGAGTCATTATCCCCAAATACCTTATTTAATTACTAGAAAATAAATTTGGACTCCTCGAAAATAACCTTTAACAGGATTAATTTAGATGGTGTATAAAACCACAATCTATAACAGGAGAATGTAATCTGTCAAATTGAACATCTTGCCTAGATTCATCTAATTTTTTTCGGTGTGTATCAAAAAAGTCTAAACAAATGGGAAAAATTGCTAAATTATTTAATATGGGGTGGGAGAAAAGCCAGTAGGCCTATTAAACTTAAGACTATTAAGATAAACCAACTATCTGGATTTAACTGCTCAAATAGAAGCACTAGCTTGTTTGAATGAAAACCATATAGGAAAATGGAGAAAAATTGAGATTTTACAAATGAAAAAAATCATGAACTTATATTTACTAGACTAACTAATATATCTCCCACCAAAAAATATAATATAATAATACTTAAATAGAATAATAATAATCTATTTATAACGCACTTTAACATCCACTCAATGACCTCAAAGTGCTACAATGCACATTGAGTAGTGAAATAATATCTACCTTGTTTATTTTTCATTGCCAAATGATGACATTTACTTTTATTAGTCCAGTTTATCAAAACCATACAGTATTGAGTAGAATTTAGTTCAGCCTACTATTCCAGCCCGCCATAACAGTAACTCATGAGGCCCCAAGGGAAAATAACTGCCCACCTCTGACCTAGTAGGTAACTATCGTTATAAACCAGATCATTATCTACATATATAAGTCACTAATGTTGCAAACCAGATAATCTCGATAAAAATATATCCGCATGTGAAAGCAGAATCTGTAGACAAGACAGACTGTTCGTAGTCCGAGCAGTTTTTGCATGCATGCAGTTGCAAGAGAAATAATCTCAGAAACGATCGGCTGAGGAAGTTTTAGCTTTTTATTAGCTTTGATATATTTTTAAAGTTTGCTGAAATGTCTCCTGGACCTGAAACACATACAAAAAATATAAATAGCAATGACCGGCGTACAGAAGAGGTTGTCTTACCCAAACCACTACTGCAATATTATCAAAAAACATAATCACTTGACAGCTTCCTTTTTACCAATAAAGTACAATATCCTGACTGGAGTTGCTCCGCCTCAGCAGGTTGTAAGGAGCTCTACGAGAGCCACAGAAACAAAAAAAGCACTGAAGTTACCTATGAATTTTGCGGACTAAATTGAAGTATGAAACATTTAATTAGAATTTTCCTCCCGATTACCTTATGTGTTTTTAATAACACTCTTTGTTACATGAGGTATTTACATTGCCGCCCAGTGGACTACAGATCTAAACTAGAAAATGCATTTCCTGCAGAAAATGCGGTAAGTGCTGTAGTAGGCTACAAAGTGAGGTTGAAAATATTTTTTAATAAAGCCACATAGATTAAGACATAAAGAAACGTTAAATGGCTTAAATCAAGTGAAGGGATTTGAACAAAAGTTCAAAAGTCTAAATGGAGTTCACGATGTAAACATGCACACCATTTAAGAAACAATTAAAGTGACAGCTGAATGAAAAGCGCAAAGCATTGCTAAAAATGCAGAAATGTAAAAGGTCAAATGTATTGCCCTGCACTGTGTGTGTGTGTGTGTGTGTGTGTGTGTGTGTGTGTGTGTGTGTGTGTGTGTGTGTGTGTGTGTGTGTGTGTGTGTGTGTGTGTGTGTGTGTGTGTGTGTATAAGAGTATGCGAGCCGGTGTGTGATTAATGCAGCCCAATCTGGCAACAATGCTTGTACGTCTTCCAAAAGTAGCCCAAACCAGCGGGGAAAAACACCCAATCTGGAAACATTGCTGAACTTCCTCACACTCCAGCGACAACGTAAATCAATAAGACCAACTGAAAATGGAGCCGGTATGAAACTAAAACTGTTATTCTGAATAAAGTCGAAATTATATCGAATTTCCGTTGTGTGTAGATTTGGTTAATGGTTTGAACGATGGTATACGGTTGGAATTTGTTAGCTTGTAATTAGCTTTAGTAGTAGTAATTATGAAGTAGTAGTAGTTGAAGTAGTAGAAGCTGAAGTAGTACTAGACAGTAGTGGTAGAAGTAGTAGTAGTAGTAGTAGCTGAAGAAGTAGGTAGTAGCTGAAGTAGTAGGTAGTAGCTGTAGTATTAGTAGTAGTAGCTGAAATAGTAGTAGTAGCTGAAGGAGTAGGTAGAAACTGAAGTAGTAGTAGTAGCTGGAGTAGTAGAAGTAGCTGAAGTAGTAGTAGTAGCTGACGTTGTAGGTAGTAGCTGAAGTAGTAATAGAAATAGCTGAATTAGTAGTAGAAGTAGCTGAAATAGTAGTAGAGGTAGCTGAACTAGTAGTAGAAGTAGCTGAAGTAGTAGTATAAGCTGAAGTAGTAGTATCTGAAGTAATAGTAGTAGCTGAGGTAATAGTAGTAGTTGAAATAGTAGTAGAAGCTGAAGTAGCAGTAGCTGAAGTAGTAGGTAGTAGCTGAAGTAGTAGTAGGAGCTGAAGTAGTAGTAGTAATAGCTGAAGTAGTAGTAGAAGTAGCTAAAATATTGAGGAAGATACGTCCCAAAGTTTGTAGAGAATAAGAAAGAAAGAAACTTATGAAGAACAATAGTTGAGCGCTGCATGCAGCACTCCCCTAATTAGCTTGTAGCCAGCTAACTATTGTGCACTATCCCTGTGAAATGAACAAATAAATAAATAAATAGGTTGGTTCAATGAAAAGCGCAAAGCGTTGCTGAAAATGGAGAATTGTATCAATTGAACTGAAGAATCTGAAAGTAGTAGTAGCTGAAGTAGTAGCAGTAGCTGAAGTAGTCGTAGCCCGAGTATAAGTATTAGTAGCTGAAGTAGTAGTAGTAGTAGTCATAGGACCGCAGAGTCACTCACTATCTTCCGAAAAAGACTCAAGACTCACCTGTTCAGAGTCCACCTCGACTATGCATAGCCACCCTCCCCCCTCTGGCCACCATTGTACACTGTATTGTATTGTGTTGTATTGTATTATAGTACTTAACTGTGTAGTAACTGCAGTAGCTGCTATCATTGCTGTAACACGGGGAATTGGTTAGCCTAGTGATTGTTGTACTTGCACTTGGTTCTATGAACATCCTTTCTGTACTGACAGCGATATATTGTTACACTTCTTATGACAAATGTACTTGTAAGTCGCTTTGGATCTGCTAAATGCCCTAAATGTAAATGTGGTAGCAGCTGAAGTAGTAGTAGTAGTTGCTGAAGTAGTAGGTAGTAGCTGAAGTAGTAGTAGTAGTAGTTGAACTAGTAGTTGTAGCTGAAGTAGTAGTCTAAGATGAAGTAGTAGTAGTTGAAGTAGTAGAAGCTGAAGTAGTAGTAGACAAAGTAGTAGTAATAGTAGTAGTAGCTGAAGAAGTAGGTAGTAGCTGAAGTAGTAATAGTAGCTGAAGTAGTTATAGTAGCTGAAGTAGTAGGTAGTAGCTGAAGTAGTATAGTAGTTGCTGAAGGTAGTAGTGCTGAAGTAGTAGTAGTAGCAGCTGAAGTAGTAAGGTAGTAGCTGAAGTAATAGTAGTAGCTGAAGTAGTAGTAGTAGCAGCTGAAGTAGTAGGTAGTAGCTGAAGTAATAGTATTAGCTGAAGTAGTAGTAGTAGTAGCTGAAGTAGTAGGTAGTAGCTGAAGTAGTAGTATAAGATGAAGTAGTAATAGTAGTTGAAGTAGTAGAAGCTGAAGTAGTAGTATTAGTTGAAGTAGTAGTAGCAGCTGAAGTAGTAGTATAAGATGAAGTAGTAATAGTAGTTGAAGTAGTAGAAGCTGAAGTAGTACTAGACAAAGTAGTGGTAATAGTAGTAGCTGAAGTAGTAGTAGTAGCTAAAGAAGTAGGTAGTAGCTGAAGTAGTAATAGTAGCTGAAGTAGTAGGTAGTAGTTGAAGTATTATTAGTCAGTAGTAAGTAGTAGTAGCTGAAGTAGTAGTAGTAGCTAAAGAAGTAGGTAGTAGCTGAAGTAGTAATAGTAGCTGAAGTAGTAGGTAGTAGTTGAAGTATTATTAGTCGTAGTAGTAGTAACTGAAGTAGTAGTAGCTGAAGGAGTAGGTAGAAGCTGAAGTAGTAGCTGAAGTAGTAGGTAGTAGCTGAAGAAGTAGTAGTAGCTGGAGTAGTAGTAGAAGTAGCTGAAGTAGTAGTAGTAGCTGACGGTGTAGGAAGTAGCTGAAGTAGTAGGTAGTAGCTGAAGTAGTAGTAGGTAGTAGCTGAAAGTAGTAGTAGTAGTTGAAGTATAAAGTATTAGTTGAGCTGAAGTAGTTAGTAGCAGCTGAAGAGGAGTAGTTGCTGAAGGAGTAGTAGTAGCTGAAGCAGTAGGTAGTAGCTGAAGTAGAGTAGGTTATTATAGCTGAAGTGAAGTAGTACGTAGTAGTAGCTGAGGAGTAGGTAATAGCTGAAGTAGTAGTAGTAGTTGAACTAGTAGTAGTAGCTGAAGATGGTTTAGTAGTAGTACATAGTAGTACTGAAGAGTAGTAATAGTAGTAGCTGAAGTAGTAGTAGAAGTAGCTGAAGTAGTAGTATAAGCTGTAGTAGTAGTATAAGCTGAAGTAATAGTAGCTGAAGTAATAGTAGTAGCTGAAATAGTAGTAGAAGCTAAAGTAGCAGTAGGAAGTAGCTGAAGTAGTAGTGGAAGTAGCTGAAGTAGTAGGTAGTAGAAGCTGAAGGTAGTAGTAGTAATAGCTGAAGTAGAAGTAGAACTAGCTGAAGTATTGAGGAAGAAGATAGGTCCCAAAGTTTGTAGAGAATAAGAAAGAAAGAAACTTATGAAGAACCATAGTTGCTACAGTAACAATAGTTGAGCGCTGCATGCAGCACTCGCCTAATTAGCTTGTAACCAGCCAACTATGGTGAACTATCCCTGAGAAATGAACAAATAAATTAATAAATACAAACTAGAAATTGCATTTCCTGCAGAAAACGTGTGTGAATGCTGACGGCTCAATGAAAAGCGCAAAGCGCTGCTGAAAATGGAGATTTGTAAAAACAATTGAACTGAAGAATCTGAAAGTCATAGTAGTAGTAGCTTAAGTAGTAGTAGTAGCTGAAGTAGTAGTAGTTGAAGTATAAGCATTAGTAGCTGAAGTAGTAGTAGCAGCTGAAGGAGTAGTTGCTGAAGTAGTAGTAGCTGAAGTAGTAGGTAGTAGCTGAAGTTATAGTATTAGCTGAAGTAGTTGTAGTAGTAGCTGAGGAGTAGGTAATAGCTGAAGTAGTAGTAGTAGTTGAACTAGTAGTAGTAGCTGAAGTGGTAGTAGACAAAGTAGTAGTAATAGTAGTAGTAGCTGAAGTAGTAGTAGTAGCTGACGAAGTAGGTAGTAGCTGAAGTAGCAATAGTAGTAGTGGTAGTAGTAGCTGCAGTAGTAGTAGTAGCTGAAGTAGTAGGTAGTAGCTAAAGTAGTAGTAGTAGCTGAAGTAGTAGTATTAGCTGAAGTAATATGTAGTAGCTGAAGTAGTAGTAGAAGTAGCTGAAGTAATAGTAGTAGCTGAAGTAGTAGGTTGTAGCTTAATTAGCTGAAGTAGTAGATGTGGCTGAAGTAGTAGTAGAAGCTCAAGAAGTAGTAGAAGCTGAAGTAGTAGTAGAAGTAGCTGAAGAAGTAGTAGAAGTAGCTGAAGTAGTAGAAGTAGCTGAAGTAGTAGTAGCTAAAGTAGTAGTAGAAGCTGAGGTAGTAGTAGAAGTAGCTAAAGTAGTCGGTAGTAGCTGAAGTAGTAGTAGTAGTAGTAGTAGAAGCTGAAGTAGTAATAGTAGCTGAAATAGAAGTAGAAGCTGAAGTAGAAGTAGCTGAAGTAGTAGGGAGTAGCTGAAGTAATAGGTTGTAGCTGAAGTAGCAGTAGTAGCTGAAGTAGTAGTAGAAGCTGAAGTAGTAGTAGAAGCTGAAGTAGTAATAGCTGAAATAGTAGTATAAGCTGAAGTAGTAGTAAAAGTAGCTGAAGTAGTAGTAGCAGCTGAAGTAGTAGTAGTAGCGGAAGTAGTAGTAGTAACTGAAGTAGTAGGTAGTAGCTGAAGTAGTAGTAGCTGAAGTAGTAGGTAGTAGCTGAAGTAGTATGCAGTAGCTGAAATAGAAGTAGTAGCTGAAGCAATTGTAGCTGAAGTAGTAGTAGTAGCTGAAGTAGTACAGTAGATAGTAGCTAAAGTAGAAGTAGTAATTGTAGTAGTTGTATTGGTAGGAGTAGTAGTAATGGTAGTAGTAGTATTGATAGTAGTAACGGTAGTAGTAGTAGTATTGGTAGGGGTAGTAGTAGAAGTATTGGTAGTAGTAGTAGTAGTAGTAGTGGTAGTAGTAGCAGTAGTAGTAGGCAGTGTTGTGTGTTTGTTGACGCCACTTTTTTTCATGACGATAACGAGACAGTGACGAGATAAACATACCTCTCTGATGACGAAAACATGACGAGACGTGTGTGTGTGTGTGTGTGTGCGTTTAAAATGCATGACATTTCTGCTTATTGTGTGTCAATTAAAACCTAAAAAGTAGCTGCTGCTGCCTACAGTCTATGGCTGCTGCATTCTATCCTTCTTTGGTCATACCCACCACCTGGCGTGCAGTTCACAACGTGCTCAACATGTCACACTGTTGTTACTCATCAGACAATGGACCATGATGGCGGCGGCAGTTTCAACACAGGGGCTCAGTGGTCGCAAACGTAGAGACAACATATGGGTGTATTTTAAATATAACCCAGCAGATAATAAAACAGAGTTTATTGTGAAGGAAGACGGTCACAAATGTGGCCACAAAGTAGGCGGAAAAAATACGACCAACCTTAAGCGGCACCTTAAGGCTTGCCACAAGGATAGACTGTATATTTATTTTTTTTCGAACAGCATAAGTTACAAATGCTGTTAACATAATCGATACATTTCATAGTAAGCTAATACATTAGGATGTTTTCCACATACTCCTGGCGCAAATGGGCTGCTAACTTCAGGCTAAAGTTAGCTTTTGTTTCGCTAACATCAATTCATTATATGTGTGTTACTTTAGCAGCATGTTTAGACCATGTTTACATTCGGTGACGGTGTGGTTATCTCTTTGTGTGTACGTTCTGTCAGCACGTAACTTGATATGTTAAACAGGTCGAGTTAGAGTCTGCTAGCTTTAGCCTAAAAGCCAAAAGTGATGTTGTGCAGCCCTAACCAGGACCTGTGGGTTTAGTGCGTTTACAGTTAAGTTGGGACACACGCACGCACGCACACGCACACGCACACGCACACGCACACGCACACACACACACACTGTGGCACACACAGTACAGTACAGAATGAAAGATCAGAAAGCTTTAGTACAGGGTCAGTTAATAAGCTATTGTGGCGATCACGGGTGTGGGCGCCATGTTCTGGAGCCGCGGGGGGTTCCGGGAATTGGGGTTGACTGTGACAAAAGGGGTTTATTGAAGTTGTTCTGTGTTTGGGGCTGTGTGGGGTTAATGGGTTCGGGATATTTAATGGTTGTGTGTTGTTTGTTGTGTGTAGTGTTGCCGCCACCATTACCGAGATTTGCATGTCCGTTGGTCAGGTGTGCCGTGTTTCTGTCATGTTTGTGCATGTTTTAAATAAAGGCAGCTCTCGGAGTCGTGCGGCGTATGGGGCACGAGAGTTGCGTCACTGCGTAACCTGGGCTCCCGTCTCGTCCTTCCCACACCGCTCGCCACACTATGTATTTTTGTTCTGCTTGTTTGATAGTTAAGACCATACTATTTTCTTAACACAGTAGTATTTTGAGTATTTTTATGGTATACATTTAATTGTTTTGTATTCACCTGTAAATCTTTACAGGAGGTGTACGGTGTATACAGAGAGTAATTGTGTATCCCTTCTTTGTTTTTTCCTCAACCAGATCCCAGAACTACTAAAGAGAAACCTGGTGGTCCAAATAACAACAGGGCACATTCATCTATCCCAGCAGCCTTCGCCGCAGCATCCAAATATAAGTCAGACTCCCTGGAACAACATGCCAAAGAACAGGCGATTGCTCATTGGATCAGACGTACTGGTCTACCTGCTTGCACAGTTGAGGATGAAGATTTCATCCTCATGATGGAGACCTTTGATAAGAGGCTCACCCAAAAGAAGAAAAATAAACAACTTAGTGGACAAGATGTTTGATGATGAAAAACAAAAGTACAAAGAGAAGCTTGTCACAGCACGCAAAATAACAATTGGGCTGGACATATGGACCAAAAAAGGACTTACAGCATCATTTCTGGGAATAAGTGCATGCTTTTTTTGCACTGTGGAAAACAAAGCAAAGCACATATTGTTGAGACTTGACCAGATTACCCACCCACACACTGCAGAATGTATAAAAACCAGTGTTGACCGATGCACAGGACTGGGGAATACCACAACACAAAATTCTGACAGTCATAAGAGATAACAGAAGCAACATGATTGCAGCGTTCAATTCTCCGAGACAAGTGACACTGAAGACTCTGAGGTGGTTGATTATTTCATTTTGCTGTTAATTAACAATTTCACAATGTCAGTCTCATTGAGTTATGCTAGGTTATAGCCACTTATAGCTATTGTTTATTGTATTGCATGGTATTGTTCATGGCAATTTTACAAATCTTCCTATATAAGATTAATAAAGTGTCTTATTCTCTGTGTTTTTGTCTTATCTATCTAGGTTTGGACACAGGACTCCCTGTGTTTTACACACAGTTGGTCATGGTGAACATGATCCAGAAAGATGCAAGTGTCAGCCGACTGCTGGGCAAAGTTAGAGCGCTTGTCAAGCTATCCCGCAAGTCATCGGTGGCAACTGAGCGACTGCTGCAGCTGTGTCAACTAACTCTGATCAAAGACTGCCCTTACTAGATGGTCCAGCACATATCTGATGATATCATGGCTTGTTCAGATCAAGGACTCAGTAGTTCAAGTTGCAGATGGGATGAGCTGGGACTATCTACTTCCAAGTGAGTGGCAGAGGCTGACTGCTCTAAGAGATTGACTCCTCCCCTTCACTGAGCATACCCAGATGCTCCAGAGCGACACACCGTCTTTATCCCTTGTTGTGCCTGCCCTTCTGGACCTGCAGGGTCATCTGTCTGAGTTCCCCCATGCCCAGGGTTCTAGCTTCAAGGACCTAGCTTTCCTGGCAGAGAAGATGAAGGCAAACATGGACAAGCGGTTCAGTTGCTTCCTTCATCACACTGACTCTGTTTTCACCGCTCGCTGCTGCTGCATGCTTCCTCGACCCAACAGTTTCACCTGAAGCACTCCTTGAAAATGATGATGAGCAAATTACAGCGCTTCTGGAAAAAGCAGGAGAGTACATTGCTCATTTGGTGCCACCAGTTAAACGGGAAGAGGAGGTTGAACATGAGGAGCCAGAGGAGGAAGAAAAGGAAGAGAGACCACAAAGAAAGCGGCCCAGATTCAAATTCTTGTCAAAAGCAAGCTGGCCATCCAGGTCTAGCTGCTGAAAGCCATGTGTCAAGGAGGAAATGAAGAAATTCAAGGAGCAGCTGTCACAGCCTACAAACGAAGGGAGTGAGACTGCCCTTGAATTTTGGGCTGCACAGGGAGATTCTGTTTATCCAAGCCTAAAACCTATCGCCATAGATCTTCTGGCCATGCCAGCATCTCAAGCATTTGCTGAGAGAGTGTTTAGCATTACAGGTGACCTCACTCGTGGCCGTCAAAACAGAGCAAGAGCCATTTTAGAGCGAAACGCTTTTCTGAAACTAAATCGAGGTCAGTAGGCTAATTTTGCTAACAGCATATTGTTACTATTATTAGTACAGATACAGATATGTGATTGTGATATAATGTTTGTTCTTGTTGTGAGACAGGCCCTCCTCTAATTCATACTAAACACTGTTGTTGTTGTTTTTATTTATTGAATTTACTACAGTGTTTACAGGGTGGTCTATTTTGTTCCAAAAACTTAAGAACATGTTTGTTTCATACTTTCAAGTATGTATAACTCTCTGGTATAACTTACAACCTACCGCACTGTACCTCAGGAATTAATTGATTATTTTATTTCATGGTTTGCACAAGTTAAAGGTTGTATGATATCTGTTGTAATTGCACTGGCAGACAGGGCCAAGTTGAGCATATGTGTTCCTCATCCATCACTCATATTTTGGGCATGTATATGTTCATTGTACTTCAACAAATTCTGAGAAATAAAGCCACAATTGCTGAAGTAGAATGTTTTTGTTTTTTGGAGTAATGAACATTGATTCCACTGTTACCACTTTATCTGTGTGTAATACACAGATAAAGTGTAACAACTCAGAAATTTGCCGTTGGGTGGAAACCTTATATGTCTAAAACCACTCCTTTAATATTGTTATTATTTGTGAAAATAGCAGATCTGCAAGCTTACAATGTGTTGAACTTATAGATCTGCTGCTATTTTCACAACTTATGCGTCACACTGCCCAACAGCAATCTCCAATACTTAATGGCCTAAATGAATTTGTTAAAAGACTATACTTATTTTTTCTTTCTTTTTTTTGACTAAAACTAGACTAAAACCTTTTTGACTTTCCGTCTACTAAAACTAGATTAAAACCCTTTTGAGTTTTCGTCGACTAAAACTATCACATATAGAAGTGACTAAAATGTGACTAAAACTAATAAGCATTTTAGTCCAAAAGACTAAGGGCCCTATCTTGCATCCGGCGCAAGTGACTTAGTCACTGGCGCATGTGTCGTTGCTAGTTTACAACTGGCGCAGAGCGTTCTTTTGCCACCAGCGCCACTCGCCGGTAAATTAGGGAATGATCTTGCGCCCCAAGGGGCGGTTCGGCGGAAGGAGGAGGCGTGTTCTGGCGCAAACGGTATTTTGACGTTTCTGAAAACCATTGCGCTACTGACCAGGAAATACCTGGTTTAAAGTCAGTGGCGCGTTGTTCAGATGCTATTTTAAGGGCGCATGCATACATGCGCATGCGATGCATACGGATTGCTTGTGCACCTCGCGCATACACTTTGCTTCTGTCATCTACACGGACAGCAGTTCCCATTTTTGCAAACCATACATAATTACAAGGACAATAAAATATTACCACACAAGGAAAATCATTGTGGTGTCCATAAAGATAAAATAATATAAAAATAATAATAATATTATAAAATAATATTTTGTCCTGCTGAAACAATTACGGCGATTTTCCTCCCAAGCCGCTTTCACGGAAGCAATTTTGGGTGGGTTTCTCCCATCCCCATATAAAGCCAAGTCGCGTTCTTTGACTGCTCTGACAAGCACATCGGTATCTTCTGTGGTGAACCTTTCATTGCGTGCGCCTGGCAAACCCGCCATCATAATAGCAATCCGCCATGGAACATGCGCCGATCGTTCTTAAAGGGGATGCGAGAAAACGCTCTGATTGGTTCATTGCACGTTACGCCCAAACCGCACACCTACGGGTAATTAGGCTCTGCTTCAGACCAACCCTTTTGACACTTGCGCCGCGGTGGAAGTGTCATTTATCCGCCTGTAAAATAGCGATAGCGCCGTAGAACCGCCCACAAAGCTACTTGCGCTTTGCGCTTTCCCACTTGCGTTTCAGACCGTTAAAATAGGGCCCTAAGACTAAATCTAAGATGGTTGTCAAAAACAACACTGGTAGTAGGCAGTAGAAATGTTGAATAGCTTTAATCAAGTGAGATAGTTGAAGAAAATGTGAAAATCGAATTGGAATAAAGCTCTGCGTGTGTGTGTGTGTGTGTGTGTGTGTGTGTGTGTGTGTGTGTGTGTGTGTGTGTGTGTGTGTGTGTGTGTGTGTGTGTGTGTGTGTGTGTGTGTGTGTGTGTGTGTGTGTGTGTGTGTGTCTTAAGAGAATGGCGGAGACATTGCGTGTGTTTGCGTATGTGTGTCTCTTTAAGAGAATGGCGGAGCTAATGCGTGTGTGTGTGTGTGTGTGTGTAGGTGTGTAGGTGTGTGTGTGTGTGTGTGTGTGTGTGTGTGTGTGTGTGTGTGTGTGTGTGTGTGTGTGTGTGTGTGTGTGTGTGTGTGTGTGTGTGTGTGTGTCTCAACGGACATCAATGAGATCAACTGAAAACTATGCCGGTTTGAAAATAGTAAAAGTGGAAATGTAGAAATGCTATCGAAATTTCGGGCAGACGGCTTCAATGGGACCAACTGTAGAATACGACGGTTTGAAACTAAAACTGTGATTCTGAATAAAGTATGAATGATGTCGAAAATTCCGTATAGATTCCGTATAGATAGTATTGAAGATACAAGTGTGTAGATTTGTTAAATGGTTTGAACGAAGGTAAACGGTTGAAAATCAATATAGTTACGTCTTAAACAGTTGAAGTTCCAGAGGAAATGGGAGGACGACTCTGCTGTCCTCCCATTGACTCCCATGTTAAAAAAAAGTGGAAAAAGCTGAATAGTTTAAAAAGTTTAAGGAGTTGAAAAACGCTGAATAATAGCCATCATGTAGGTAAAGAGCTAAACGTTTTAATAGTTGAATGGTTTCTGTAGCTGAAAGTATGGTGGAGGAGTTGAAGACCAAAAAACGTGTGAATGCTAGAGTGTGAATGCTTCAGCATTCATACTAATAATAAAGATTTCAATATCTAATATATCTAATATATATCTAATAATGGATCACTACTATTCGAATCCACATCATAGTTTACCAAGTAGCTGTTACAGACTATCATTATCTACCTAGTAGGTAACTTCTGTTACAGACACATCATTATCTACCTAGTAGGTCACTAACATTAGAAGTCACCTCCTTAGACACAGAGGTAGAAGGGATGGAGGTAGAAGGACAGAAGGATGAGGAAGGAAGGGAGCAGGTTGAAGGGCTGTTAGGATTCTCACCTCCACAGCCTCTTTCTCTGTGCTGATGTTTTTCCCAGTCAATAACCTAAAATAAAAAACAAAAAACATGAACCCAGCGTTAACAGTGATTCCATCCACAAGCTCTACTCTCTTCCTGTGGTTTTTCTGCTCGTATCCTTGTGTTAATTTTTATCAAGTGATTTTGTTTTCTATGTTCCTGCCAAATTGTATAGCGTCCTTGAGTGTCCTTTGAAAGGCGCTATATAAATCAAATGTATTATGATTATTATAAGCTACTCTACTGAAGCATCAATTAAAACCTTAAAATGAAAATAAAGAAATAATAAACAAGGAAGATCAGGAAGTGCAGTGCCTTTGTCAAAGGGCCCATACTTTACTAGCAGGTCTGATAGTAGGTGAGCCTACTTAGTGGACTGCAGCACTTGGTAGACTTATCTATTCCTCAAACATCTAGATGGACCCTCCCACATGTGAAGTCACTAAGTCAAAGGGAAAATTTGAAATTGCTGGAAGGCAAGTTTTAAATGGAACACAGAAAACACCCCTTATTAACAAGGCAAATTGGACCACAGAAAACACCCATTAACAAGGCTAAATGGAACACAGAAAAAAAACCTTAGCAAGGCTAAATGGGCCATAGAAAACACCCCTTAAAAAGGAAAAAGCACAACTGAAAAGAATTTAAATGTAAAAATTGTGTTAAATACCAGCGTTAACAAAGAATAAATAGCCGCCTTTAAATAACCATCGCACACGATTCAGTCACAAGAACATCATTTTACCAATGCAAAGGTGACTGGAGACCAAGGTTCTTATTGACTATTGTATTATCAGTTATTAATTTGATTGATTATCAAAGTTACTCACTCTGCTTCAAACTGATTGGGAGTGATGATGTCAGCAACCGGGACCACCTTGTTCTTATAGACAGGATGGAGGTTTTCAGGCACGTACTATAACACACACAAACACCAACACACACACACACACACACACACACACACACACACACACACACACACACACACACACACACACACACACACACACACACACACACACACACACACACACACACACACACACACACACAAACAAACATACACAGATTTTATTGGATTTTTATTTGAGTCCCGGATGATGGCAGCAAAGTTCCCAACACAAAGGAACTGAACCAACAACCTCAGTAAAGGATTTGCATTTTTGTGTGTGTGTGTGTGTGTGTGTGTGTGTGTGTGTGTGTGTGTGTGTGTGTGTGTGTGTGTGTGTGTGTGTGTGTGTGTGTGTGTGTGTGTGTGTGTGTGGTTGTATTCGTGCCAACATACCATGGAACCATGATCTCCAAGCACAGGGTCACACACTGAAAGGACACACACTGAGTCAGTGAGCTGATATTGGTCTGGTCTAAGCAGGCCTTCCATTGCAGTCGACCAGGTACCACAGGCAATAATACTGGCAATTGACAATCACTGCAAGATAAAACGCCATTTGACGATCTGAATGAAAATTCTGCGATGAATGTCCACCCAGTGTCTCTCTCCAACAGTAGGCCAGTGTGTCCATCACTGAGAGAATGCTCCCTGTATCATTCATGTTGGGGATGTTTCACACATTATTATTGTCTGAGATTACAATTACCAGTTGTTGTTTTTGAAGAAAAACAAACAGGAACCATGTCTTGGTTCAAAAGGTTTGTTAAATTGGTCAGCACTGTTAATAAGTAGTGTAGCCAATTAGTAAGGTGAAGCCTACATCTAATCATTAGTGTGTTGGACAGGTCAGTCTTTGTGTGTTGTCATTTTAACTACCGTTTACAACGTTCCTTTATACATTTTCATCCCAAAAAGCGGAGCGACTGTTCAGATTAGCATCATCTTGCTCAAGGATGCTCACAAATAGGCTGAACCTAGAATATTTATTCATTTTTTTTAAATTAATATAAATCAGCTGTATTCATCAGTCACATGCTGCAGCATCAGAACACTTACCATAAACCAGACTGGGGTTGGCCCTCTTCAGCTCCTGGATGATGTCCACCACCATCTCCAGGAAGGAAGTGTCCCTCGAATACCCTGACCAATGACAAGAGACAAGAGAGTGCTATCGGGTGAGTCCTACAGATGATACATATTAGGCTGGCTGCTGAGGGGACATAACAAACAGTAGGAGCTAGGACAGGTCATCCAAAGGTCAAATAAAGGTCACTACCCCACAAAGCTGTGCCACTTGACTTAATATTTGTGCAGATTAGGGTCTACATATCACAAATATTAACTTCCGTCGTGAATCAATACAAAACACATTATTTTGTGATCAGTATCAGTCTGGATCTAAAGCCGCCCACATTTAAAGGAATATAGTTATCAAGTACTCATATACTACTCAGTACTCACAAGAATATACATATAAAGAAAGTATGATCAATATCTTGCCTTTATGCTATATGAAGGAAAGTAAGTGTGGAAAAACACTCCAAAGAGCTCTCTAAACTCAAACAGAAGGCCCTCGGTTCACTCCATGAGAAAGAGTCAAGAGAAAGCCTTGCAACTTGATTATTACTATCCATTAGCTTCTGCAACACACCTCCTTTCGGTGACGAGGGTACGTAATCTCCAATCAAACTTCAAACT